>JAPYZE010000532.1:0-59332 GCA_030522805.1 Leptomastidea abnormis
TAATGGTTTAAAATGTTCTAGAAAGTACAAACAATGTTTTAAAATATTAAAAAAAAAATCGATTTCTTAAAAATTTTACCGTGGTGTCCTCCCTTAAAGCGATGATTATTTATTGTTAAGTTTTTTTTTTTTTAATTGTAATTAATCAAATGTTAAAAAGTAGCTAAAGCTTTATTATCAAAAACTAAAAGCAAAGCCTCTTTTTTTATTATATAAATTAAAAATTATGTTGTTAAATTTATACAATTTTATTGATATTTTTACGATTAAGTGAAACTGAATTCACAAATTAATATTTATCAAAAATAAGTTTAAAAATATCATAAAATAATATTTGTGTGCATACTGATATTGCACAATTTTTTATTCGTAATAATCTTAAATGATACATTAATAATTATTTTGGATTTTTTTTTAATGTTTACCAAACTGATTATAAATTATAAAAATTAAGAGAATTTAATATACTGTTAATATAGTTTATTCTCTGTGTGCTAAGCTTCTGGGTGCCATTCCCATTTGTCAAAACTTGGACTGATGGTCCATGATGTAAAGAAGGAAACGGGTGAAAATAATGAATAAATAATGATAATATTGTCTTTGAAAAAAAAGAGAGACATTTCCTTGCGTGTATTGTTTATTGTTAAATGATATTTGTGTGTGTTGTTACTTATGTATAATAAAGTGGCTAAGAAAAAAAATTTGTTTTTGTGTTTTATTGAAGTGGTATCTAATTATTATTATAAAATTATTTATTAATATAAAGTTAAATAAAATACAGTTTTCATTTGTATATTTTCAAGTTCAATTAAGTTATAATTTTTGACATTTTTCTTTGATTTGATAATAACAGACATAAAATAATTTTACTCACGAAATAATTAATGATATTAAAAATATTAATTATTCATTAATATTCATTAACATTCGAAAATTTCAATATTAAAAAAATTTGAATAGTGAAAGTTACAGATATAACTTTATGAAAAGACTTTATGAATTTGTTAAAATGATGTTTCTATCGATAACACCGACTCAAGGTTCTCCAACGATCGGTAATTTTTTTTATCGGTAATTCCGATTTGTTTTCTATAAGGTAACTAATCAGTAGGTACAATTTTATGACATAAAGATAAGATGAAAATATGTGCAATCCAATTTAACCGCATCAATTATTTATCAAAAAATTGCAGTTGGGTTGATAAATATTACATCATTTCTATGTTTTGTAATTAATTTTTATTAGATATGAAGTTATTAAGAAAAAAATTTTGTTATTAGTTAGTTATTAATTTATGTAGGTCTAATAATTATTATTCTTTAGACAGCTCATATTGACAGTACCGTTAAGAAACCAGTAGTCAAAAAGTTATCTATTATTTGTTAAATATATAGTTAAATTAAATTTAATTTATCAACAATATCCTTAAATTGTTCACCAATTAAATTGTTTCAATTATATATTTCATTTATGTTTAATTTTTAACCTATTCTAATTCATACCAAAATTTGATTAATAAAACTATTTCTTGACGTCAAAACTCCTATCACTGACCTTAAAATAAAATACTTTCACTGCTCACCATAAAACACCAAACTGTTATTTACCATGCAAACGAGCTTTAACTCAGCCGAAAGTTCCATCCAAAAAAAAGAGAGTCCAGGACATATCCGCGACCTCGTACATAACTATGCCTCCCCCAAACATCAAAATCCTACAGCGGAAATGGCGTTACAATTACCGTCGTAGAAAACGAAAATCCACCAGTTGGTAGCTCCGTCCAATATCCTACATAACATTGAACTTGTACCTCACAGCTTTCTTCTGTCCATTCGAGCTTGGTGGGGTCCTCCCTACTTAACACCAAAGTGGCTAGCTCATCGTACATTCAGGATTCGTAGCGTTGGAAGCTTCCAACGCTAGCTATAAAGTCGCTGGATACCAGGTCTGTACGGCATTCGGCTCTTGGCTTCGCGGATCGATCGATCGGTCTTGGTTGTGCTTGCACTTACCCTTACTGCCGAAGTTTAATTTTTCCAAAGACGCAATAATGAGGCTGTTCTCCGCTGTTGTTCTTCTGCTTGCGGCTGCCACCTGTCACGCTACTGTTGATATCGTTGGTGTCCAGACGACAGTCGATGCCCTCAGGAGCATCTACTACAGGTGATATTTTGAGTCAATAAAATTATCTATTTAATAAGCTCATAAAGTAGCTGATTTGTAATTTTTTCATAAATTACAGGTGTGCAAATGACAACGAGTCAATGCTATCATGCGCGAAGCCAAAAGTACTCAAATACCTAAGCGACGCAGTTCAACAGGAACGATTACCGATCACTTCCGATCTTTCAATCATACGTTCTCGCAGCATCCCCGAGGATAATGAATTCGATGAGTATCTGTCAGCTCAAGATGCTGTCGATCCACACAGACGGGAGCAGCTGCGTTCGCTTATGCTTGAAAAGCTCGACAATTACCTTGCCAGTCATACGCTTGAGGCAAGGTTACCTGAACAGATCGTTGGCTCAAACATCGTTCCACGATCGCTTATTGAATCTGTACCTACGAGCGTTAGTATTCCCTTGAGCGATTCGCCTAATGGAAATGGTAAGAATTTATAATTTTTTTTCTTTTATTACCATGATTATTGGTGTATGATTTTGAAACTGATCTATTATTTTAATTTTTGTGTTAAAGGACGAGGTTTCGTAAAGAAAGTCATGATCCCCTTCCTTTTGGGTCTCAAATTCAAGGCTACAGCCCTTGTACCACTCGCATTTGCTCTTATCGCCCTCAAGACCTGGAAAGCTTTGACACTTGGTCTGTTATCTCTCGTTCTCAGTGGTGCCATGCTTATCTTCAAACTGACGAAACCCAAGGTCGCTTACGAGGTTGTACACTATGGTCATCCACCTGTTGAACATCCACCTGTACCTCATTGGGATACTGCTGCACATGGACCTTATAGGGCGTACAGAAAATAGAGAAAGTTTAATGAATTAATAGTCTGATGATGATGATGATGTTAATGATGTTTAATTTTTATAATTTATTTATAATATTTATTGTGAGCGACGATACCTGCTGTTTTAATTTATGTGTGTCTAATAAAAAATGAGTCATAATTTTTATACACAAAATTATTTTTTATTTTATTTATTTAACCTTAAAATTAAAATTTAGTAAAGAGTCCTTAAAAAATTTTTTTTTTGTTATATATAGAATTTTTTTTTATTTAAATAAAATTTCAAGATTTTAATAAAATTTACATAATTAAAAATGCTTTAAAGAAAAAGATAAATTACATAAATTTAATTGCTCAAGGACGACCTGGACAGTATAATTATTATTTAAAATCACGCAATTGTCAATTAGACTTTCCTTTTCAATTTGTTAAAAATTTGTTTATTATGAAAGAAAAAAAACGAAAGTTATTACAATCACTATTTTAAAGTATTTTTTAAAAACAAAGACTATGAGAGCAAAGCATCATAAAAATGCAAATTAATACAGCGATAATTTTTGCACATCAAACTACCACCATTTAGAACTAAATTTACAAGAGGAAGGGTAAGCTCAAAGTCTAAGCGTCTCACATCCCCGTCTACCACGACCTACAATTCCAAATTGCAGCCAACAAGCAGATGTCATTAAAAATGCACACTGCGACAAAATAGAATTCCAAACGCAAAACCATACATATACCGACTGATATCGAACAACACAAGAAAAGACGGACACTTGAGTGTATGCGGTCAGCATGACAATAGGTGTCTCGCGGTTTCGATTCCTTTAGATCGATACCGGGTCTGTGTGGTTCATTTTCGGCAGTAAGACAAGAGAGAGAAGTGAGGTAAAGGGAGAGGTAAAATTAACCTAGTGAGCGTGACGAGCCGTTAATGGGACGACACGTGAATGTGGCGCGCGTAGCACGCAGGAAAGGAAAGTCGCGCGGCGAGCTCTGGCTAGAGTATGCGTGTTGCGAATTGACGATAAGGGCTGGCATGGCAGCAAGTCACAAGGATGCGATGGGTTATATGCTTTGGATTGTGTATTATGTGTGTTG
Source organism: Leptomastidea abnormis (assembly GCA_030522805.1). Lineage (NCBI taxonomy): Eukaryota > Metazoa > Arthropoda > Insecta > Hymenoptera > Encyrtidae > Leptomastidea > Leptomastidea abnormis. Next base: position 4,068 of record JAPYZE010000532.1, read on the forward strand.
GATTGGTGCTGATTATTATTGATGAAATTCATGTAGGAGGACGATCAGATTCAAAATTTATTTTTGAATGTTTTACGGTTAGTGGGTGTTATATGTTATGCATAAAAAATTTCTTTTCAATTGTGGTGATCGTTGAAAATTTAATTATTTATTTGGTCTATTGGCTTGTTGGTTTAAATTTGTCGGATGGATAAATTTTTTTTTAATGGATAATAGCTAAAATTATACAATATTTATATTATATATTATTCATATATTTATTTACATTTATAAATATAATCTACTTTTTTGATTAAATGTTTTAAATTTTAAATAATCATGTTTTGCTGAAGTTTGTAATAAAAAAAAAAGGTTTGTGATAAAAAGAAAATAAAGTTACGCCAGTCATACTGATATATCACTTATTTTAAAGCCTTTTTCGACACTTTATTAAAAGTATTTCGGCTATAGCTTGGACAATAATCACTGTCAGAAAGACAAACGTCAGGATCGAACCCACAACCTATGGATTACGAAGCCGACGCCCTGACAAATGAGCCACGATAGAACTTGATATAATTTAATATTGGATCAATGATAAAGTAAACCAATACAATAAAATCTTTCACTAAGAAACTACATTATTTTTTCAATAAATATTTAAGTAGTAATACAGTTAAGATTCATCCCTTACAGTAAATAAATAATTTTAATTAAAAATTTAAATCAAATAAATAAAATCTATACAAATTACATAAACTATTCAAAAAAGAAGCTCTACACCTTTTCTCAACATTTTTCTCCAGATAGACAACACAGACAACAATAATCATCATATGAGAAGCGAGAAATTAAGTTAGCATCAACTTGAGTGTGTACTAAAAAGTCCGTGAATTGGAGCAGCCTTCCACCTAAGTGCAAGTGGGTTAGCTACGTTAAAAAATGTCTTTAATACACAGACGGAGGTATCTACAATATACCGGGACCTTAATAAGCTACCCCGGATGCTTGTAACGATCGATCGTTCGTTCGAATAAGCTTGAAGATGCCTTCGCGCGTGGCCCACCTTATTATTTCTCTGTGAAAGTCATACACAACGGGGGATTCATATTTGGTTGGCATAATATGTGCTTGGACAAACGGATGCTCCGTTTTTGATTTGCGATTTATAAAGATGTGGTTGATTATCACCTAGTAGAAATTTAAATTGATGAAAGTGGAGTAAGGACGTTGATGATGGTTATATTAATATGATTAAGTTGGTAGGTGAATTATCACTGGCGATTAATGGTATAAAAATGATGTGACTTTAAATTGTTTTAAAAATATGTGAATTTGATTTATAAATATATAAAACGTTTGTATTTTGTTTACACTAAAAAATTCATGAAAGCTTAAGTGAAATAAAGTTTATGTACTTAAACTTGAGTGAAAATTTGACTTTATTATTCAAACATAACACGTGTGACCTTTTTGACACGAAGATCCTGTACTTATGCGTATGAACTTATTTTTTTTTTTTTTTTTTACCTAGCGAAAGTGACTTGCTGACGTTAACTGATTCAAGAGATCGATAATAATTTTAGTACCATATTTAAAATTCTGAAGGGACAATAAAAGAGAAAATAAAATTGAAAATTTCTATTAACCTTATTTCAACACATGTAGATGGTAAATTCATTGAAATAAATTTGATGAAAGTTATATAGTCAACAATATAAAGATAAAATTAAAAAAGATGAATTATTTTATTTTTATAATTTAATTAAATTATTATTACTATTTCATATCAATTAATTTTAATTAAATTTGTTTTTATTATTCAATCAAATATTAATTTACTTGAAAAAAGTAATTGCTCGTTTTAACTTACTTTAATGTATAGCTAAAAATGAAAAATTGAGAGAAAAATATTTTGAAAGCTGTCACCTTTGAAAACTGACTGATCCTATTATGAATACTTTATTTAAATTTGAAAAGATATGACTAATCCCATCTCTAACTACATACTTTAACATAAATTATAAATATTTGTGTACATTACCCATCTTATAATACATTATCAAGTTCATCATTTAATCTTGCTAATAGACATTAAATTACTTCTTAATCATTATAAAACGTAATCAATATTGAAACAAACAAAAATTAAATACTTCTTATTATCAATCACAACAGCAAAACAACTCTTAACTGTCAAAGCTCATCTCATAAATTAATACAAACACTCGTATTCTCCTTTCCACAATCAAAATCGAAAGTACATAAACATTACATTAGAAGCGCATAAACCACCAGTTATATCTTCTCGCGCAAGGTGCATTCAAGAGTTGATGCCAACAACAAAGGTCGCAGATCCAATAACGCCCTAATCGCCAACAACAGACCAGGAAGAAGTCAAAAACCAGTAGCCAGACAGAGACGTGTAAAGCATAGGCGCTTTTCCTATACACACGATATTCGGTTCTTATTTTTGCATCCGAGACACGTATCTGGCCGGCCGCGAGGCCTCAATATGACCAGTGAACTATACATACACTACGCGAACGAAAAGAAAATTCGAGCAGCGGTATAAACGCACTATAGTAGTAGTAGTAGCATAGCCATCGTTGTCGTCGTCTTCGAATGAAGAGGTGGGGTTCAGAAATGCTTTTACGTACACAAGGGGGAGAGAAGCTTAAAGGTGTTTCAAATCGTACACACTCGATGCTTCTCGTATAAATAGCCAGTGACCAAGTGCGATCGGCATCAGTCACCGAACCGCAACAGTCGTGTTCATTTCAAGATACCACGATATCAACAATCTTCTAGTCTGACCTTCGATTATTTAAAATTTAATATCAAGAAGAAAAAAAAATGATTTCGGTGGCAAGGATCGTTGTTTTGTGTACTGTGGTTGCTTTGGCTGTTGGTCAGCCTGCAAAAAATGAATTTTGGAAGGGTACCAGTATGGATGCTATGGTCGAGCAGACTAAACTTGAGTGTTCACAAAGGAATGATGAGATATCATGTATGAAGTTCAAGGTTCTTAATCTTCTCGATCAACTTTTCCGCAAAGACAGCTTTAAGGTAAGCGTATACAAATCTTTTATTTAAATTTTTTTTTTGTCAAGTTTAATTATTTAATGAAAAAATTGTAATATTTTTTAATTATCAGAATTTTTTAAAATTAATTTATATTAATTTAATAATTATTAATTATATTTATTTTAATATAATATAAAATTATTACAGGTTTCGGAGACTGTCGAAGTGACCCGCAACTCGTACCCCGTAGACGAATTGTCCGGTCGCAGTCTGACTGGTGAAGGTTCATTCTTAGAAACAGTACGCAGCTACCTGGCTTCCCACGACATCACCTTCAAGCTTCCCTTCGAGTCCTCGGTCAAGGTCTCCTCGCGTAACCTTGATGACGACGAGCTTAGCTTCAATTTCAAATTCGGCGAAGGTCGCGCCGTCGAAGCCCGCAAGTCCAAGCTCAAGAAGGTCATCATCCCCATCTTGGTCTTCGTTCTCCTGAAGGCTATTACTCTCATCCCTCTGGCTATTGGTGTCCTGGGTCTCAAAGCCTGGAACGCTTTGCAGCTCTCATTCTTCAGTTTCGTCGTCTCGGTCGGTTTGGCCATTTTCCAGCTTTGCAAAAAAATTGCCGCTGACAGTCATGCGGCTGCACCACTTGCTGCACATGGACCTTGGGAATATCAAGCTGCTCAGTATCGCTCATTCCAGGATGTGCCTGAACCCGCTGCTGTCGGTTCTGCTCAGGATTTAGCTTATGCGGCTTATGCTCAGAACTGAGTGTTAACACTTGTTTAATACGACTGTTTTCTATTATTTATGTAGCTTCAAGCAGACTCGTTTGGAGCTGCTGAACTTTTGTAAAATATTATTTTCCCTGTGATTTCCTAGCTTTATCTTTCTTTCTCTCTCGTTTATTCCATTCTCTTTTTCTTTTTCTCTCTCGACAAATGTGTGTGAACTATTCTTTTTTTTGTACGATTATTTAATAAATTATTTAATGCAACGTAATATTGATCCATGTTATGCATTTTTTTACCTACACCCGTTTATTTTGAAAAAAAAATTATTGATGTAATAAATGATTGATTCAAAACATTTTGACTTTTAATATTCTTTAATTTAATAATTATGAAATATTTTTATTAAAATTATTTTTTACTGAATTATTATAATGAAAGAAATTAATATATTAAAGAGCTTTTAAACAAATACATTTTTTATTATAAAAATTAAACATTTTTTCACGATAAAAAAAGTTTATAATAATTGAAATTTAATTTTGATATGATAAAAATATTTTTTTGTCTTAAGATCATCAGAGTTTATTATATTAATTTGTTTTAGTTCAATAACAATTAAATAGTTTTAATTATTTACGTTTACTGCAAAGCAATAATCTAAAATACCAATTATTCATAATGAAAGTTTATGATTGCTTATTTACGAAACAATGAGAGATGTCCATATTATTGTGAAATATTACAATTGTCAATAGTACCAGAGATAATAAAGCAGCAATTATAAAACATTTTTTAAATTAATAAAACAATATATTTTACTAGTAAATTTCACATAAAAATTTATTATGTCATTTAACGCAAATGTATGCTATATTGGTGGTATAACATTATTTTGTGTAGCTTTTTTTATGTTAATCTCAACTTACACGAAAATTAATTTAGTGGGTGTAAATATTATTTACGAAAAATTTGTTTATATAATTTACTAAAAAAAAAACATGATGTGACGTCGTTGATAAGCAAAAACTGTGAACATAAACAAGAAACATTTTATTTGTGAATCTCTTAATTACTGTAAAATTTTAGTTCATACATAATTCTTATACAACATTTGAAATATTTAAATTATTTTTATGACTTAAAATAATAAAAATTGTATCTTTAATATATGATTTGTGTATTTTAAAATTTTTATTATTTTTCCAAAATTTTCTGTCTAAGAATTCAATGTCAGTACATTACATTTATATCAAACATTCAATAAATATATTAAAATAAAATTAAAATCAGAAACTTTGTATTTTTATTATTATTATTATTATACGAAAACAAAATCTTTCTATCTTTGGTTTTTAATAAAATGTTTTTACAACAAATTATTTAAATATTAAAAAGTAAATATATTATAATGCTTAATTAAATGGTTTTTGATATAATTTAGTTTAAATGGATTTTTATTAAATTAGAATTCAATTTTTATTCAAATACATCTTCAGATTTTCAGACCATTTATTTAATTAATAAATAATTTAAGCACATGTAGCACAATGATTTAATTATCTAACATCGATTTGATTAACAGTTTTAATCGGTACTTTACTACGGGGCATTCCATTTTTGGCGACACGCCTGTATGATACCCAGTAAAATTTTGTAGACATACCAAAGCAAGTATTCAATGAGTGTGTACTACTAAAGCTGCTGTACTGTATGTGTGCTTTTGATTTGTAAAGACAGCATACAAAGAAGCTTGGGCTTTTTAAATCAATTATATTGACATGTTGAATATATTTAAAATAAGTTGAAATATTTATTCATTTGTTTTTTAATTATTGAAATATTTTTTTCTCAAAAGAATAATAAGCTTGAAAGTGAAGGCAGTTTTTTCGCTCAGTAATTGGCTTATATATTTTAAGTCTTAAACCAAATAAAGTCAATAATTATAATGAAAAACATTTTCAGAAAATTCGACCTAGTCGAATTATCATTGTTTCATAGATATTAGTTGATGGTACGATAAATTTTTATAAAAGAAATTTTTTTTAATATTCTCGTTACGATTAAAACTAAGGAAAGTAATTTAAGCTAAAAAAATTTTTGAAAAAATTTTGAACCAGTCGATTAACCATTACTACATAGATTTCAGATCATACGAAAATTGTTAATATGCAAGCTCCGCGTTATCTAAAGTTATATTGTGGCGTAACATGGATCATTAGAATATATAAACAAAACGGCCAAAATAAATACATTAAGATAAAACAACCGGAACGATAAAACAAAATAAAAAAAATTAAAAACATGACCAGAACAAAAAATACATTAACGTAAAACAACCGGAACTACAAAACAAAAAAAGTACAAAAGAAAAGTAAGCCTGTCATAAGTGAAAAAAAATGTATATAGTGTGACAATCACATACACTCACACAAACATTAAACTAACACAAACATCGAAAGGACAATCCCGCGTTCCTATGAGAGCCTACTGACAACACACATCTCCCATACATAACGAAGTAGTTCCGTTTCCCAACGCTCATATACGGTGAGTATAACGATCGCGCTCACTCGCGCGGGCTTTACTCGCTTCATCGCGAGTAAAATTTAAATATGATTTTCCTTCGATCGTTGATTCAAGACATGTGCGACCGAATAACATAGATTTTTCGGTAGGCAAAGACCGTATAAAGTTTAGTGTACAGCACCTCTGTGTGTAGCTACTACGACTTTAACGTTGGTTAAGCTTGCCGATGAAGGAGTAGTAGTAGTAGAAGAAGAAGGAAAAGGAGGAGGAGGTGACTCCAACGAGAATTTGAGGTGAAGAGGGGCGAGGGGCAAATTAAATAAAAGGGGCGGACCACTCCTTCGACAGTCGCAGTAACGATCGTGGCTTAGAGCTTCACTTGTGTTAATCCGGTACCGCACCGAGTGGAAGTGTCATTTTTTTTTGTTCTTTTATCACACCCTGGACGATATTATTTTATATACTAGGATGAGGCGTTCGCTCGCGGTGACGATTAGTCTGATGCTTGGTCTCCTGGCCACGACGATCCAGGCCGAAGATTTGCTCACCAAATCTCTCAACGATTGCATCGGTGCGGATTCCTGGTCGGGATGTCTGAAACAGGAGATGCTCGGCTATCTGGATACCCAGCTTGGTACCACGACTGAAGCGAGATCCTTGGATAGTATTGACGAGGCTCTGGTTTCAAGGACTTTCAAGTACTTCAAAAGCTTCGAGTATGGAGTTGATATTCCTTTCGTTGAGGCAAGATTTAAATATCGACCGGCACGTAGTCTTGCCGATCTTGATATCGAGTTCAAAGATAACAAGGTAGCTACCAATCAGGCACGTGGTTTATTGAAAAAGAAGATTCTCCTGCCGTTTTTGCTGCTGCTCAAGCTCAAGCTCAAAGCTCTTATGCCAATCTTCGTGGCTATCATTGGTTTGAAGGCTTTGAAGGCTCTTGTGCTGTCTAAGTTGGCTATTGTACTTGTGATTGGATTTATTGCTGTGCAGTTCTTTAAGAAAGGAGGTGCTGCTCCACCCATGAGTAAGTTTTATCTTTATTTTATATAAAAATCGCGAGTTGAAAGTTCATTTTAAAAAAATTAAGTTTGAATAAAACATAAAAAAATTTATGTTAGAATACAGAAATATTCAATTGCATGAAAAATTAACAAGTGTAAAAAAAAATCCACAGGTATGAGCATGGATCCAGCACCTGTTTATGGCGCACCACCGGTATCCAGCACAACCTCGGGCTACGAACCACCAAACACGTGGGATGCAAGTGGCCCATACTCGCGTGTCTGGACGCCCAGCAGTGGCGTTGAAGCCCAGAATCTCGCATACAATTATTACTCGGGTAGCGGTAGTTCGAGCTCCTACTCACCCTCGTCATCCTCATCTGGATCATCTTCCATCTCTTCAGCCTCATCGTCATCTGGAAGTTCGAGTCTCGCCTCGAATTATTAGGCTAGATGATTTGAGCCGAAAGAAACGGCACATAACAGATTTGATTGAACGAGGACCGAATTGGTTATCGATGGCACACGATGAATATTTATTTTAGTACTTTATAAGCTGCGGGGCTTGCACGTCTTGTTAGACGAATTGTTTTGTATGCTTGACGAAAGAGAGAAAAAGAGAGAGAAAGAGAAAAAAAATGTAAAAAAGAGACAGCACTTGTTGATTTATATTTTTGTAAATGAATGAACGATTATTTATAAACAAAAAAAATTTGTTTTCTTAAATATTGATGTACACTTTATTTTCCTTCTATTCTATTTGACGTGACATGAATCAAGAATTAGAGAAAGTGAAAAGAAACTCAAAATAAATTTTAATTTATTCTATTGATTAAGTATTTGTAACACAAGGTTTAGAAAAAAATTGTAATTTCATTATAATCGCAAATATTTATTTTAAGTATGATTTTTAAGATTATTGATTGTACATTATGAAAATCATTGATTTATTTATTTTAAATAATAATATTAAATAATTGTTAATGATATTGTAACTTTTTTAACCAAAAATATATTTATTACATTTATTATTTTTTTGTAATAATAAAATTATTATATTTAAAATATTAGTTATTTTAATATTCATATTTTGTATTAAATTTATGATTTCTAAAAATTTTTATTCTTTTATTTTTCTGTTACCAGTATTTTAAAATTAATTAGCTATCGCTCTTCTGAACAGCAATAAATTTAAAATACTAAAATAAAAAAAAAAGAATTATTATCATAATGAAATTTTTAAAAAAAAAGGTGGTCAAAGTCGCTACTACAATATTTTTTTTTGTTTTTTTGTTTTTTTTTTTCATAAATTAAAATGTTACTTATAATTAAGAAATTCTTAATATTTATAGTGCCGTCAAATCATACTAGCCGTCATTAAATTTGGCTGACACTGATGACGCATAAGGGAATTATCGATTACGAGAGCACTGCTCGTGAACTGATATATACCCCCGTACGTCAATCAAAGTTTCAGCCAACAGACGAGCGCCTAAACGCTAAAACCAGTAAGATCCTTCAGCGAGTACTTGAGTAGCTTCGGACCACCTTGTATACGAGCGCAAACTTGCCTCTTATATATGAATCTCTATCAGCGTTTATCACTTGCGCGAAAGCATTTATTCGTCGGTATCGCGATAAAAAAATGTAGTTTGTGTGGTTGAATTGAAAATGCTTCATTTAGTACTAAACAATATTTTATTAACTAGCTAATAGTCACTTTAGTAGTGTATTATACAACGATTAATTAATGAAAATTAATTTATTAACAAGTCAGCAATAAAAAAGTGTGTAATGCGACGCTATGCGGCCGACGTTGGAATCAACAGTCAATACTGCATAGTATGACGTAAGCTGAGATGTATGAATGCCACTCTAGCTTGTGTACACAAAGCCATTCTTTAATTTTCCTTTGATCGATATTTTAAAATCGATTATTTTTATCGCAGATTTAAATTTAAAAATAACTCAAATTAATTACTATGAAATAATTTAACGAAACTACAAAAAGACTAACAGTTTACTTATAGCCAAATGTAATAAATAATTTTTTCCTATTGTTAAATAATTATTAATAAATTATTTGTATTGCATTTCAAGAGATAAAAATAAATACTCTCAGTCAATCTATAAATATAAGTTGTTATCTAACTTGAAAGTTAATCTCTTTATGAAAGGAAAATTTGCATAGAAATAATTATATAAAAAATATTTATTTACATTGATGATAATTTTATTTATTTATTAATAGATTTTTTTTAACAAAGAAAAATTTAATTTAAATAATTTTATCAAACACAATCTATAAAAAATGTCAAAAAAGAAAATAATTTAATAAATTTAAAAAAAAAATCAAAAAGATGGTCAAAGTCGCTACTACAAGTGTACTCGATACTCGAATGTTAATATTCAAGACATGAAACGCGGCAGTTCTTTTTGAGTTAATTAGATATAAGCCCCTTGGCTATCCTCGGATTTGGTGTTATGGTAAGTGAGAGGATTTTTGGTTACTTGAAGAATCAAATTTATTCTCGTATACCGACCAAAGTATTATTCCGTCAGATAGAGCGCTTTGGCTCATTAACCGCAGGCATATCTATTAGCTATTTCGAACTGCGCGCCCATACTCGGACTTCATGAGAAGCTTCGGACCACCTGGCGTTGGAGCGCGAGCTGCTCTTTTATATATCAATCTCTGACGGCCTTTGTCGCTTGCGCGAAAGAATTTATGCGTCATCATTGCAGTAAAAAAATATGTTATGAAAAATTAAATTATTCATAAAAAATTGGGCATCAAAGAAAATTTTATTTTTTATTGAATGATTACTCTAAAAATATATTATAAAGAGAATAATTAATAGAAAATAAATATAATTAAGAGGAAACAATAAAAAAGTAGGTAATGCGACACTATGTGGCCAATGTTAGAATCAAATCTTAATATTGCGAATCCTACTCATAAAAAAGGCTAAGCCAGAACTTGTCTGCAGTTTATTCGCGATTGGTTGACTTTTGACCGAACACTGGCTAGCTACTCAACAGGCGGGAAAATTCAAATTTGGATTTTTATATTAACTTTTTTTTTTAATGAATCATAAAATAGTATTTAATGAATTTTTATTTTACTGTTAAAAAAACGAATATACTTGTTTAAACTCTTAATTCAACAAGTTCTTGACTATTGATAAGAAAAAATTGCATATAAATAATTATATGAAGAGCATTTTTTTACTTTACCTAAAATTTTATTTTTTCTGTGGTAATAATTCAACAATAAAAGAAAGGCCAATGATATAGTCAGAAAAATAATTTATAATAAATAATTTCATTAATAATTAAAAATTTATAAGAAAAGACGTAACTTGTTTTATAAATATTATAAAAGTCAAAAAGATGGTCATAGTTGCTACTACAATGTATACTCGGAATGGACACCCACCTTCTCAATGTTCACCTTTCATCTCTCACCTTTCACCTGCTCATCTTCTGACTAGCTAGTTATGGAATCACTTAACTGCTCATCTTCTGACGAATCGGTTATCGCTTCACCTGACTGCTCATCTTTTGACAAGCTGGTTATGGCTTCACTTAACTTTTCGTCTTCTGACAATATGGTTATTGATTCACTTGACTGCTCATCTTTCGACAATTAGGTTATAAGGCTTAATACTTACTCGGTATTGCATTGATACCTTTGGCACCGCACCTATATTTATTGAGTAGCGTCGGACCATCTTGCATATGAACCTAAATTTGGTCCTTATATACGTCCTCCAACTACGTTTTACCGCTTGCGAGAAAGCAATTTTTCATTAATTTTACGATAAAATAATTAATTTATTGTCGTTAGAGCGACTATAAGCAATTGTGCATTTAATGATCATTCTATTTTTTAATCGATGAATATATTAAAAATTGATTAGAATTAATAATTATAAAAAATTAGTTAAATATTAAGGAATTAAATAAAAAAGACTGTCATGCGACGTTATGTGGCCGACTATAGAATTAACTGTCAATATTAGCGTTGGTGAAAAGCGTGGGATAAGCTATTTTCATATTTTTCCTCGGTCGGTAAATGAAGATAAATTTATTTACCATAGCCCTTGGCTACAACAACTAAAAGAAATTAGCATTCAATTGGGTTACAAACATTAAATATTATTAAAAATATTAAGTTAATAATTCATTAATGTGTTGAAATACAAATATTAATAAATAAATATTTTTATTATTATAATTATGTAAATAGGCATCTTAAATCTCCAAAATAATCTTTAAATAAAACTTTTTTTATAAATAAAAAAATTTACATTAAAAATAATTTTATTCATTATATGATAAACAGGTAAATAATGGGATTAAACAAAATAGTATGGTCAAAGAAAAGTATTAAAAACAAATCTATTTTCTGTTATTAAAAACAAAAAAGCAAATAAAGATAAAAATCAATAAAAAAATAAAAATCAAAAAGATGGTCAAAGTCGCTACTACAATTACACTCGATATAGACCGAGCGATCTAGTCCGACATACAAGATCCCCTAAACTAAGCGTTTGTATCAATGACAGGTATGTTAACCGAAGGACATGAGACCAACCAAAGATTACCGGACTTTACCGGACCGAAAACCGATGCGAGAGACTCTTCTCGATTGTCTCAGAGTGCGCGCCGCTCTACAAAGGAGTCACTCTCAAACATCAAGACCTAAAGACCGAAGTAATCGAAATATGTACCAACCATACCTTCACATACAACCACGCCTCCAAGAGCCATCTGTATTCGGACTGCCTTGAGTAGCTTCGGACCATCTCGCTTGTGTGTACGCGACGGAGCTCTTATATATCTATTCTAACTACGTTTTACCGCTTGCGCGAAAGAATTTATTCGCGGATATCGCGCAAATTGAATGCTTTTCATTTAGATAGTTTAACTAAGCAAAATTTTATACCACAGAATATTTGCTTCTCGAACTACTTGTTTCTTTGTAAATAGAATATAAATTAAATAATGATTAAAAAATAAATCTAATTACAAAGCAAGTAAAAAAAAGACTGTTATGCGACGCTATGCGGCCAATGTTGGAACTAAAAATAGTCAATATTCAGAAACCGAGATGTGCGTACACCACGCTATAGAATATAAACTGTTTAGCGTTCAAGTAAATATCAAAAGAAATGTTATGATCTTTAAGGTAGCCATGATTTAAAAAAAAAATTTTTATTTAATGTTTTAATCTTGCAAATTGAAATCTTATATAATATACACTTAATAATTAAATAATAAGATAAACAAAATAGTAGTCGAAACAAAAATTTTAATTTTAATTAAAATAAAAAAAAAAAATAAAAAACATAAATAAATAAGTCAACATTAAAATGAAAATCAAAAAAAAGATGGTCACAGTCGCTACTGTACTAAGGCTAGACTTTGCAAGGTCCTATACAACTACGTTTGTCAGTGCCGTCGTATGAGAGGGTTGCAGGAACCAAGGGACGATCGAGAAATGGTTACTATCTGGAAGATGAGATTGATTTTTTCGATTTCATAGAGTGCGCTTTCTCTGTTTATCGAAATGAATTATCATGCATCGACCAAGGATAGATATAACAGATCAAGAAAGGTCCCAAGGTATGAGACATGTGCCGTCATGAGGCTACAGTGACAAGGGAGCATTACGGTATAGAGACCTATAATCTACCTTGTCTACAGTAACATCGGACCACCCTGTATATAGGTACAAGGACGAGGCCTTATATATGAATTCTAACCACGTTCTACCGCTTGCGGGAAAGCGTTTATTCACTGGTTTAACGATAAAAAATGATATCTTGAGTGTTTCATTCAATCAAACCAAGCTATACTCTTAATAAAATTTTATTTTTGAAGTATTATATTATTTGAAAACAGTGATACAAGTTATATTATTAATAAAAAAATGAATTAAAAAATGAAAAAAGAAAAAAAGTGTGTAATGCGAAGCCACGCGGCCAATGCTGGAACTAACAATTAAAATCAAGGTGCGTGGTGGCGCCATCTAGTAAGAAATAGTATTCATAGTAGGTAAGAGAATATGTGAAGACTAGTCTTCTACCGCTTGCCACTAGAGGGAGATAATCGTTATTTCTTAACTGAAAATTATACTCTGCATTGTATAACAACAGCAATCTATTTCATTATCTCTTAATAATAATAACACTATATATTATTTTATATTTAATAATATATTATTATGTTAATAAATGTACAGATAAGGATTATATTAAATTTACGTAGTAAACTTTAAAATAAATAGAGTATAAATATTTTATAAAAACCTAAACTATTTTATAATGAGATTTAAAAGGTCATTCAAATTTATTTAAAAAAATGTGCATTTTTAATATTATTTTAAGAAACTATATAATTCTTTGATTTTGCAAAAAAAATCATAGAAATAAAAAAAACCAACAAATTTATTTTAGAGTTAACAATTATTTTAAAGTGAAAGAAAGCATTTTTTTTAATGACACATCATAAAAATAATGTTAAACCCTAACTTATTTAAAATACAGCATGTTCGCTCGGCTACGAGGTATTATTCACAGCAGGGCTCTCGGGACGATTCACGTTCACGTACATTTTTACAACCCTCGAAAAATTCTTTTTTTTTTTTCGTGTACACGTGAAAAATAAAAATTGCAGGCGCCGAGGGCCCCGTAAAATTTTACTGTGAATACAAGATGCAATGCGGCAATTTCGTTCGTGTAGTTGGTTCATCCTTTTTTGTTCAGCTTTATTCTACATGAGGCAAAGCATCGAGTGATATCCAGTACTGGAAGAACAAAGAAAAAAAGTTAATAACAACATAAATAAAGAAATAATTATTTAAAAATTGTATAATTACTTTTTATATCTGATCTTTTTTATTAAATTCCGAATTACTTTTAATAGTTGCACTATACATGTTTCACAAATATCGAACAGCATCGCAAAACACCAAGAGAAAAAAAAGAGAAAAAATCAAGACAAGACAAATTTAGCAATCATCACCTCCGACACTATACCGGTGCCCCTTAAGGTAAACCAAAGCCAATTGAGACATTTATCGTAAGAGAAGAGAGGGAGAGAAAATAAAAGGGGCAGCAGCGCAATCCTTTACAGCCGACTGCCACGGGCGGCAAAGAGCCCACACCTCCTGACGTCATCGATTACGAGGATCGTGAAGGAAAGAGAGAGAGAGAGAGACTAAGCAGGAGAAGGTATATATAGCAGACGGTAAGCTATACGAGACAGAGAATCGTATGTATACCGTCCCGTAAAAGTAGGCGGCTCTGGCAGGATTGTCGCTTTTTTTTACTTGGAAAAGTCGAAGTAAAGAAAGAGAGAAAGAAAGATGAGGCACCCACGCGGAAGAAAATCTCTCTACACGCAGCTTGATTTCTCCTTTTTCGTAACGCGTGAGCTACTAGTTGCTTGATCGATGAAAGCACGTGTACTTAAGAGATGCATCTAACCTGGCCTTTTGATGATGCACCCATTCATGGCTATAGATAGTGTAATGCTCGTGTGAAAAAATAGTTAAGATTAAATTGATGCTGACGATTGAAATAATTTTTTTTTTTTTTTCAAAGTGTTATGCAATTTTTGAATTGGTATCCATAATAACAATCAAAGTAATAATCATGTAAAATATTCAATCTACAATAACAGTCATTAAAAAATTTTCATTATACCCTTTAAAAAAATTTCTTTGAAACATAACAAGTAAGATATCAAAAAAAGAGACAGTTTTACACGTAATACAGTGTCTTTTGTAAATATACCAAACAGTTACGTATATCTGCTTACATGCACTTATATGTATGTATGTATGTACATAAACACGATGGATTCACCTCCGGCCAGTACGTTAAACCCAATAATCTGCGTAACGGAACGCGACGGCTTATTTAACCGTTTTTCTTTAGAGCCGCAGCAGTAGCAATATAGCAGTATAGCAGCAGCACAGCCGATATTTCGAGGTTAATGGGGAAAAAGAAAGTGCAGGTAAGCGCAAGAGGCGAGGAGTGAGCGAATATACTGCTCTCTTGGTTTATATATATATATATACACTCTCTTGGGTTCAAGGTGAGAAGCCATGAGTACTACTACCGGCGGGCATTGAAGGTTGGATAATCAGTTTCTTGTGTTATATATTGAGATTGTATGAATTGTCTTTATTTTCTTGATATTAATTTTATATTGATTTATATGATTTTTTATTTTTATTTTTTTTTTCAATGATCAAGTTTTATTGCATATTTATAAATCGAACGATTAAAACCAATGTTATTCTAACAATTGAAATAAAATCTATTAAGATTAAAATGAAAAGCAATCGATCTCAAAATAAAAGAATTCAATATTCACGCTGGTCATGTAAGACAAAAAAAAAGAAGGAAAATATCGTGTTTCGACATACAACAGTTCGACACAAGAAGAGTGACTGAGGGAGAAAGAGAGAGGAGGACCTATACGCGTATTACAGAGGTCCTTTCCGCATCCCATTACATACATCCATACCACACATACTGATCGACTTCCTGCGTCACATCGACGACTACTCGTGCTGGACGCTCTTCACGTCCGTATAAAAAAAAAATCATCGTGTTTGATATTCTTCTTCCCCTTCCCTACTCTTTAGATCACGTTTTCTCGACAAGCTGCGAGAAGAACGTTTTTTTTAGACACTCGCGATGCTACTGAATTTTTTTTTCAAATTTGCGGTAAAAAAAAAGGAAAAACGATGGGCTAGTCTGATCCTCCTTTTTTTTTTAGGAAAGAGCCACGTGCCGAGATATTTAGCGATGAGGGTAGAGGTGAGCCAGCCACGCGACCGGAAGTAGATGCGAGGGAGGGTTTGAAAAAAAAAGAAAGGAGGCGAGTTAGTAAAGAAATGGAATTTACATTGATGTACCAAGCTATATGGCAGATTTAGTTACTTTTATTTCGAAACAGAGAGGGAAATGAGGCTACTGGACGATCATTGCGATACTTTGAACTGACCGGTATGTGATTTTTTTTTTTTATCGGTAAGGGGGGATCAGAGGGTGAGGGGGAAGGATGAAAAGCGTAAACCAGCTGCTGTAGGTATATGGGTATCGGACAATTGTTGAGTTTTTGATGTTGCATTTGGGGATGGGTATATGGTTAAGGATATATATCGGTTGTTACTTTGGATTGGTAACGGAGTTTTTTTTTCAGCTGCAATTTTGAAGTTATTTTATTTTTATAAAAATATGATTTCACACAGGCAGGTTTTATAATCGGATCAATTTTATTGAAGTGCAGACGTACTTCAATAGAAAAAAAAAAATTGGCTGTTTCTAAATAAAGTCACAAGTCTGAAGTTTTGACAGCCAACTTCGCTTCGTTAACAAAAGAAAGCTAAAAAAAAAGAGAGAAAAAAGAAATCTTTGTAAAACGATCTTTTCACCTGTTGTGTCTCCTATATATATACCACACATATACTTCGCGGGTACCACGACCGTTTTTCTTTCCCCTCTTTTGACACTTCTTTGCAAGAAGAGGGGTGTTGAGAATTCGTCGAAGGGTTGTCTCGTAAACTCTGTGTGTGTGTGTGTGTGTGTGTGTGTGTGTACCAACTGTTTGGATATAGAACAAGAACAAAAAAAGACCAAGAAAGAAAAAAAGGTAAGATGAAAAAAAAAGTGAGAGAAAAAAAAGCATCTTTTTTTTTCTCAAGCCGTGCCAAAAGTTAGTCTGCTTGAGAGCCTCCTTTCTTTTTTCATCTTGGAGAAATTTTCTCTTCTAAATCTCGATCACCTGCTCATATCTCGTCTTTAAATCTGTCGTCCTCTCTTTTTTTTTTTTTACCGCACAACAAAAGTCTTGCTCTTTGGGCTTTTGTTCCAATAGACCCTATTGCGTGAAAGCTCATTGATTGGTATCGAAAACTGTCGAAGGTTAAAAAAAAAAAGGAAAGAAAAAAAGAAAAAGCATAGGAGAAATTTAGAGAAAAAGAACGTAAATATCGTTTGCATCGACCTTTGTCACTTTGAGTTAATTTATATTTATTTTCTTATTACTAAATTTTAAAAATACACAATTTTCATTATAAAAAAATTATATAGCTCTGTAAACCTTTATCATCATCATCATAAAAAAATCAGATCTCACTTATAAATTATAATAAATTACGACCTATTTTAAAATTCGAAAATTTTGAAACTCCAAGGTCATCATCTCATCTCCAATCTTCTACGAATAACACTCAAAAATCCATTTTACCAGCAGGCAGGTGACTAATCCAAAAATCTCATTCTATCACTTTTACTATTAATTCGTTGAAACTGCAGCTCCAGACCTCCAAGTCTACTCCGGAAACCTTATTCCATCATCTCAGCATACTTCAACCAAATCTCGTGTAAAAATTCGCGCATAAATCAGCACACACGCAGCCTCCCATATCCAATCCAACCGGAAATAAGAGGCATAGTTCGCAACAACAGCAGCAGCAGCCTCGTCGATCCTTTGGCGCCATAAAATTCGAGGAAGCTCAGGGTATTTCGCGCGTGCAGGAATGCTAATGAAGAAGGAGGAGGATAGATCGGTCCCTTTGAGGCCCTGCTCTTTTGGCTGACTCTATCGATAAGCTGAATTTTGTAGCTGAGGGTGGGATTTATGTATAATGTGTGGTGTCCGGTGTTTATCGCGCGCCAATTCATCTATTAGCTTTCTCTGTTTCTCGCTACTATAATCGTACATTCCTTTTTTTTTTATTTCATCATGTGAAATCTCGTTTTCATGCGCTACTTTAAGATTTTTTATGAGTCATCTTGAGTTGCTCTGGTATTTGCAATTTTATTGCGTTAAGAGTTAATTTGTCGAGAAGGGAGTAAAGTTGTGATTGGTAGTTAGCTAGCTTGTTAATTAAAGTTAACACTCCAGTTGCAATTGTCAGCTGGTTTACACTTAAAATTTGTCACGTTGAAAATATTTTTTTACGAAACTGAATGAATGAATCGATTGTAAAATAAAAAATATTGCTAGAAAACTATACAATAACTTGTCATTTGGTAGATTTAATTTTACATTAGTAATCCAGTATAACACAAAATTATTTAATTTTCAAAATTTTCAAAAGAACAGAAAATTGACATGTCCTTGAATATAACTTTTACACGCATACGTATACATTCCCAACTACAAAGTTTTCAGTTTTACTATTACGGTCCAATCTTTTTTATCTATATCAAAGCTTTGCGCACTGCACTCGAATTCTCGTTACGCATAAAACAAAAAAAAAGGCCGAGTATTGCGCAAATCGAAGATCATTGTTCAAGTTCATTGTTCAGTCATTGTCTTGGCCGCTGACTGACGATTGTAAGTTAGAATGAGAAAAGCAAAGCGTACGGAAGTCAGGGAACTAGAGTCGTCAGAGATAATTCAATGTCGTGGTGCTGTTGTTGTATGTGTGAGTGTGTTTGTGTATCTTAGTTAGAAAATTGTTTCTCGTGGCTTATAAGATTTCCTTATTATAAACTTTGATTTTCTCTTGGTATTGTAGATTGTGATCTTTTTTGACTACTGTTTCTCTGATTACTTGATTTTTCATAATAAAATTTTTGTTGTACTTTACTTACATACAGAATAAAAATATAAGATCCTAGCAAAAAAAAAGTAAAAAGTAAAAAGACATAAATGATGTATCGTAAAATGAAAGTGAAAAGAAATACCAATAGCCAATACGTCCATAACATATACACGTCGGAAGCAATATGTCAAGAGGGTATAGTAAAGAGCTATTACACCTTTATGATTATTTATAGGATAGACCGGAAATTTAAAATTTAAAGCACCAAAACGACTCTTATATCATATAAATAACAAACGTGCTAAAAACTAGACTCTCTCAAATAAGACCCCAAAAACTCCTCACCAAATAGCCTATAAATTTAGACTCACTTCGGCGAATAGCCCAATTATATATCGAATCTCCCTCTAAACGTCCTATATAAGCAAAGTATGTTTTGAGAGAGACACGCTAAGGCCCCCATCATGAGCTATGATCATAGCGGTAGACCCAAAAGTCATCAATGTTTGCGGGCCTTACTCGAGTGACCCTATATATATAGTCCCTCTTTCCCGGGATTATCCAGTATAGGTTTGCGGCTCATTACCTGCTCTTGACCATTTTCGACACCAAAAATACTGTTTTCCAACTTTTGTCGTATAGTAGGGTAACACTTGGATGTATATTGGAAAGAAGGGGAAAAGGGACTATTGTTTTTTTTTTTTTTTTTTCAAGAGAGACTTACATGTTTGACTGTCGAAAACTGGGGTCTGTTTCTTTGGTTGACACTTGTTTTAGGTCTAAGTTAGTTACTACTTTTGGAGTATTGTAGATGCTGAGCACGTACTGGGACTTCCTGAGCAGGAGGAGTTTGAAATGGTCATTGGAAAGGAGGATGATTTGTATCGAGGATGGATCGACGTTTACGTCTTTCTGTATCCTGAGTTTTTATGTTTCTTCTACCTACTAGATGTGCATGTGATTTAGGGAATATTATTTTTTGGGGGGAGGTGTTGTGACGAAGGTTTGTTTAGTTAATACGAATATTTAGAGAGTTATGGAGTTGTTGTATTGTTAAAATTGTGAGTTTATAATTTTTAAATAAGAAAAATGAATCATTTCTTAAGAAATTTATTGAACTAGTAGAAAAAGAATCTTACGAGACAGTTAGAAAATAACTGTTATCAAAGAGTAAAAAATTATTTAGATCTTTGATAAAAAAACATTTAATAAAATGTTACTTGTAACAGTAATAAATATAAAAATTTGTAAGCTGCTTCTTTTATAATTAAAATTTAAACAAAGTTCACTTGCTTCCGCGTCAAAGAAGAAACAAATTTTTAAATTTCTTCACGTTGCCCATCAATAATAAGACATTTCAGTTTAACCAAAGTATAGGCAGGCCAAAAAGAATAAAGAAGAAAAAAAAAGAATTTCATTTCAAGGTCATGAACCGCAATTTGCAAAAAAAGAACCTCGCCCGTCACCAATGATTTTTCTCTTACTTACGACCTTTTTCATAGTCATATTTATGAGTTTTTAAAAGTATAGCTCATCATTTTATTTTCTTAACTTGACACGTGTTGAGTTTGAAAACGAAAAGGATATCACAAAGAGTGTCAAGAGGATAGTTTTTTAAAATTATATAAAATTGCTTTTGGCTAGACACTTCTCCTTGTGATAGTGCAAATTTTTGAGATGCTAAAAATTAAGGTAAACAGTTGTTTTTTTATGTATATATGCTAGTCGAATTGCTTGAAAAATTAATAGTAGACAAATTTTGAGTTATTCAAAAGCATCAGAAATCGAAAAATTTAAATTTAAATTATCAGTTATTAGTCAAATGCGAATATCACCATAGAAATACAATCGAATTCACAGTCTCCCTTTTACTCTAGCAACATATAAACTCGTCTCCAAAAAAACCATAAGATCCAACCAGTCACAATTATAAAATAACAAACATTTCTGTTTTCACTTTTGCTTAGCATCCTCGAATACATTTAGCAAACGAACCTTTCAACCTTCAAAAAATCAACAGGCCACATATCTTATTCTCCATATATAACACTACACTTACTCTCCCACATCTTTAAAACTTAAAACCACATAAAAAAAAATATTCATACCTCAATCCTCCAAACTGCATATAACGGTAAATTGCGAAAAAAAAATCGATTTATAAAGGTCGTCCATCTCGCAAGGCCCTTGCATCCGCACAAACGAAAAAATATCGAGAGTGGTTTTGAAAAGAGAGAGAGAGGGTAATGAGTTTATTGAAAAGCCCTTTGATGGTATATTAAGAAAGACCTTCGCAAGGTTAAAACACTGAATAAGATCCATTGGGAGTTTGGTCGATTCGTCTCTGACGTGACGATTGTTTAACATAACTGCATTTTTTTTTCTTTTTTTTTTTTTTTCAAGACCATTACGTAATAAGGTTGTAAGCGGTAAATGATGGGATACCTTAACTATACTGTTAAAGGTGTAGGTATAGCTCGTATTTCATATACCTATACCAAACATAAAAGCATATACAGTTCAGAGGGAGTTTGTTGCATAACCTTCATCAGAGGTATAGAAGAATAAAAAAAGAAGTAGATCTAGAAATATAGAGCGAAAATAAGTTATATCAAAACGCATATATAAATCCAGCCATATATAATATACCTGCATACACACACATCAGAAAGTGTTTACCAAGTAGTAGCGAGGGCGCGTAAAATCAGCAATTTCCGGCGTCAACATAAATGCAAGCAAGCAAGCGGAAGCCCGGGGATACCAACATCTATATAAGCCTCTTTCTTGCAGTGTCTGGTGCAGCGAATCCTGAGCGTGGGTTTCACATAAGCTATATATGTATGTATGTATACGTATGTGTGTAAGTTAAATGTGGGCGCGAACGGAAGAAATGGGCGAAACTGCCGTGTAATGTCGCGCAAACGACGACGACGACGGGACCTCCCGCAGGTATTAAGTCTCCTCCCACCCTTTAATTTTTTTTTTACAACAGCAGCAGCTGCTGCTGAGACGTGCAGTCGATGTGTGTCGTTCGCGTAAAATTTCGCAATATCTTAGGGAAGGGGGCTAGACTATAGACAATCTCTCTCTCTCTCTCTCTCTCTCTCTCTCTCTCTCTCTCTCTCTCTCTCTCTCTCTCTCTCTCTTTTAGTCTTTTTCATTCATATGCATGAGTAGAGTATCTCTCTGCACATGGGTCAGTCAGACCACCAACACCTTCATCTTCTTCTTCTTCTTGCTTTGCTTTGCACGAGTACACACATTTATATAGGCATACACACACACATACACACACATAAACGAGATTTATTGCAGCGTTTTAACGCGCGAATGAATCCTCTTCTCTACACGTACAGTGTATGGCTTTTTTTCGTGGCAAAAGTTAAAAAAAATAAATGAATTTGGTGATGCGGGTCCGATAAGAGAGAATGAGCAGAAGCAACGCGGGTATAAGGTATAGGTATATACATAGCTGCGAGAAACAAGTTTTCACTGCCGGCTGACCGGCCGGCTGGTAAGTACACTTGTATATGTATATGTGTGTGTGTGTGTGTGTGTCGCTCGTTGTGCTTTTTTTTCTGCTTTCAACGTTTCCTAGAAGCTTTGCCACGTTCGCTTTTTTTTTTTTATTTTTAAAAAAAATT
Organism: Leptomastidea abnormis; assembly: GCA_030522805.1. Taxonomy (NCBI): domain Eukaryota; kingdom Metazoa; phylum Arthropoda; class Insecta; order Hymenoptera; family Encyrtidae; genus Leptomastidea; species Leptomastidea abnormis. The sequence goes on from JAPYZE010000532.1 coordinate 26,563, forward strand.
TTTTTTTTTTTTATTTTTTCTTTACCTGTTTGTATTATTATTCGGTCTTTATTTATATTGTTTCGTCAATTATGTAACGTATTTGTGAGGACGTGTGAGCGAATCGAGTTTTATTTTAGCAAAGATTTATTTATTATCATATTATGTGAGAGAGAAGCAATCCTGATGCGTAGAGATAATTCTTATTTAAATAGTAATTAAATTATACGTTTGTTGTTTGGGATGCACGTATGTAGTATCTTATGTTTGTTATTTGAATAAATTAATTTTAGACAGAAATAAATATATTTTTGTATCCTGAACAAATTAAATCCTTGCAGAAATAAAAATTAATTTAAAATAAAAATTTAAAAATCTCATATATCAACAAAACATTACAAACCAGGTGAAAAATCACTTGTATATTTGTAAGTATGCAACAGCAAAAAAAAAAGTATTTTCTCATACCACAAGCATATATAGCACAGTACCAATCGTCAATACCATTAGAGGCCAGACTAGACGTCTGCCGAGTAAAGAAAATGCAATTTCCTGCATGTCTCATAGCGCCAGCAGCAGCAACAGCAGCAACAGCAGCAGTGAATTTGACTTTTACGGCGCATAGCGATTGTGTGACGTTCAACCTACGCTTATATACTTGGCTCGTTCGCGCACGTGTATATGACGCCGAGGTTGCTGCTGCTATACGTACGTATATGTATGTTACGTGTGATGAGAGATGTAAGTGAGATCTCTCCTCTCTCTCTCACGTGGGATACAAAAGGAAGTGATGATGATGATGACGATGAGGAGTAAGTTGAGTTGTGGATGTGTGAAGGTGGGTGAAGAACTATACCTAGTGACCCAGGATAGATTTCTTGGAGAGAAATTAAATAACGTGGGTTGTGTGTGTGTGGAGAGGTGAGAGATTGATTTGTGGGTTGTGTAAAATTGAAGGGGGGGGGGGGATTTTCAGAGATGAAGTGCATTTGTGTTGATATTGGATTTTATTTTGTGGGCCAAGATCTAGGTCAATGTGTATTTTGTAAGATGCGAGTTATATATTGTTGTTAATAAATTTTATTAATTTTTTTTATGGATGTTAAGGTAAATTTTCTGTATTGCCATTTTAAATTATATAAAATTGTTGATTGCATAATTTTAATATTTTTATGTGATAATTTTAGAATTCGATTTACTGGTAGAAAATATATAGATATGGAGAACCTTATTTAATAATATAAACGATGAGTCACGACTAGACCATAATTCAAGTTCCTTTTTTTTTCTATCCATCAATAAAAATTTTTTTTTCCAATTGCAGGAAATGGGCTTTATTGAGCAACGACGAAAAGATATATCACACTTTTAGATTCATTCATCCAACACATATGTGTCTGCCGACTGTTTATCCAAAAAAATAATAAATTTAATTATCACCTGTAGACATCATGAATGAACTATACACGTGGCAAATTTTTTTTTTTTTTTTGTTTGATTCAATCCTCCTGCGACAATAGTGAGAATATGCCAATGTTTTTTTTTTCTTCTTCCAATTAGTTATCAAATTTAATAACTTATGAACTTGTTTTATTACGATGAAATCTTGTTTGACAAGTTTATTCGTAGGAAACATTTTGATCGAATTGACGTAACGCACATATTGATTAATTAATATATTTATTTCAACTTATTTTTGTGTATAAAGCAGAAAAAAAAAAATAGCTTATACACTTTTTATTTTAAACATTAAAAATGTATGGATAAAAGGATAAAATAAATTCAAACAAATTGACACATTTTTGTTTTTTTATCATTTCTATTTTAATTATACAAAAAAAAAATTGAACATACTTAAAGTTTGCATAATAATACAAATAATTTAGAATAGCGTAAATTAAAATTAAAAAAAAGGGGGGAGAAAGTGATGACTATACCGCCGGTCTTAGTCAAGGCAACGGGTCGGTGAAGAAAATTTTTTCCATGTATATTATTATATATGCCAACATACATAAATGACATTGTAAATGCCAAAAAAAGAAAAAAATAGTAATAATTATAATAATAAAATAAAAATATAAGTACGAGATAATGAACAGCAAACGACACGAAGCTTATTACAATTAACAATACATCGCGCGTCGCAGTTCTCAATCTGAAAATTTTGTATTTTCATGTGACGTTTTCTAATCTGGCGAGTCGTGACTTTGAATTACAATCCAAAAAAATAATGAATTTCGCTCGCTAAATACGTAGTGACGAGTGGCAGTGAAATAAATAATTTTTTTTTTAAACCTAGTTTTTTTTTTTATTGACAATCGAGAGACGAGGGATTGAGTGTGTTGTGTGGGTGGATACAGGTAAGGAAATAAAGTTGGGTAGTAATAAAGATAAAGGCGTTTAAAGACTTTCGAGGCGTAGGTATATATAAGGTACAAAAATATATATATATAAATCTATAAAATATATGCTCCATTTATACACATTATAATATGAATCATTTAGTTTTTTTTTTCTATCCTTCCCCTTGTCTCAACGTCTCTTACTTCGTCATCGCAATTTTTTTTTTTTACGACGAAGCTCTCACCCTCGCTCTTATACTTTCATACAAATTCAAACATACATCCATCGTTTTCACACATATTTTATTTATCTTACTTAATAAATCTTAATTATTAAAAAATCACCATTAATTCAAATTCAAAGTCTTTATAGATTGGGTAACAATAATAAAACTGCAAACAGAGTTAATATAACTGTGTGCTTTATTGTGGGGGTGGTGGGGACAATGTGCGATTAAAAAAAAAAATTAATGGGGGGGGTGGATCGGAGGGTAAATGAGTCTATACTTAATGACTATATGGGTGCGCTAAGCATATCAACGTCTGTGAATTATTAATATATATACCCAGTTAACTGTGATTTCCAACGTTTATTTATTGTTTATTTATTTATTTTTTATATGATTGCGTTTGTTATAAGTGGCTTGTAAAAAAAAAAAAAAAATTGTTATGACTTATTTATTTATTATGTATGGTTTATTTATTTGTCATCGACTGAATGTAGTGATTGTTGATTTTACAATAAATTTGAAATAATACCGAATAATAAAAAAGTCTTTTGTTTTGAAAAATTAAAATTCATTTAAAACAAAATGAAATAATTAAAAAAAAATTCGTCATTCTAAATTCAAATAACAACGATTAATCATTGATCACCAAACAAAACTATGTTTTCTTCGAAAACTTGTAATTCAGTCGATTATAACAAAATAACTATTGTCTCAAAACGTTACAAACGACTTCAAATATTCCCAGCCTAATTGCTCAAACTATAACAAACAATGATAATTAATCATAATAATGTTGGACGTGGTTGTTTGTTTGTATGAGTGTTTAAAATGCTACATACTTGTAAGTGGATAATCTATTGTTAGTAATTGAGGATTACTAATTAAGCTGTGTGTGTGATAAAAATGAGATTTGAGATATACATATGTCTAGAAAAACCACCGGTGATAGGAGCTACGTATTTATAAACGTTAGAAGCTGCGTGATAGCGTATATTATGTTTATACGAGTTAAAAACGTATTATTAACGACCAAATGTATAAATATATATTTGTATATAGATATCTATATGTATAATTGTAAGTTTGTGTGTGTATATCGTTTAAGCAATTAGGCAGGTTACTTGAAAATCATACTGTATCATTTATGATTGTGCTGCTTTTATATATTTGCGTGAAGAGAAAAAAAAATATATTGTTGGGCGCTGGGGTGGATTATTATTATTATGTGTTGCTTGGAAAAAAGTATAACTGATAATCGGTAAAAAAAAAATTTTTCTAGAAAATTATGGGTATTTTAAATGACACAAAATATGTGATGTATGAGTAATTGATACGTGAAATATTTTTTGTTGAATCGAAATATGATATTCTTCTTTTTAATTCTTTTTAAGAACTCCGTTTTTAGTTAAATTAATTAAGTCTTTACGTAATAGATATAGAAGTTAATATCTTTAAAATTAAATTTTATCGTAATCAATTAAGTTTTTTTTTTTAATTTTTTTTGTATAAATATAAATAATAAAACAAACACATTTCGTCGATTATGGTAACTCGTACACATGGATACTTAATATACATTTACGCGTCACGACTCATTTGATGAAATTTTCTTCAGCCGTGTTTTCATGAAAAACAAAAGATTGTCTTAATCATGTTTTTTTTTTTTTGTTTAATTTTTCCAAGAAAATCATAATTTTTTTTTAGCATTTAAATTAAGTTAATTTTAATTGAACATATTTAGAAAAAACGGCAAAAGCTGATTACATCGAAACGTACACAACTTAATACACATTTTAAAAATAAAAAAATCGAATAAAGAACGAGGGTATTGGATTTTATCCCTAATTCTTTAAAAATTCATACGATTTCTTGAAACTCGGAACACACGTGTTGTTATAATAGTTAGTAAATGAATAAGTCTACTACTCATGTAGCAAGTATTTTGGATTAAAATAACATGTCGATGTGATATTTGACATTGATGGAATGTGAGCTATATATTATCACTCAAGTAAGTAATTACAAAATTTCAAAAATTGTGTACAGAAAAATATTGTCTTCAAAAATCACAAAATACTTGTTGAATTGAAAAGCGTTATGAATCTTTTTTTGTTTCGTTTGTTTGTGTATTTGTAAAATCTATATAAATGGACAACAATAACAAGTGGCAGTTTTTTATCGTAAAAAAAAAAGAGAGAGAGAGAACATAAATGCACCGTACATATTTATAAAAGTCTTGTTTCGCGCGTAAATTAATTTCTAATTTCTTTAAAAAGTCTTAGTATCTACGTAGGTAACACTGGACCAAAATGCAAAAAAAAAAAAAAATATAATATGAACATCAATCGATCAGCAGTGAAGTTCTTAAAAAAATGCATATTTATCGCTTTTAAACGATTTCGTTGTTTGTATGTATAAAAAAAATCGTTGCTTCGTTTTCTCCTTATTTCTTTTTCTCAATCATTGTTAATACAAAAATAATATAACAACAGTTTATATAAGTCTCTTTTTTTTTTTAAATTATACGATTTTTTTCCGAGTTTTCGAAATAGTACATTGATACTTTCTTATCGATTTAAATATTAATAATTATAATGCGCGATACAATAGACAAAAAAAAAAAAGTATGTATAATATCGTGTAAGAACGTTTGTATAAAAATGAACCCTGCTTACTATTATATCCGAACCCTTAAAATGCTAAATTAAACGCTGCGATCGTAAATAATTATTTCGGTAATTATATCGCTAATCCAATGGACGATTTTTTCTTTTTATCCTTTTTTTTTTGTATTTCCTTCGTCAATCGGTATCAGTGAGATTAACCAATTTTTTTTAATACATCCCAGCGTTCGTGTAAGTCTCGGGCTCTTTAAACAGCTGTTTTGGCAGTGAAACGTGTGCTGGTTGCTTTCTGTAACAAAATCAAAAAATCAAAGATTTAATAATACATCATCACATTTCCAAAATTTCAAACTCAATATTTTTTTTCCACAAATGATATACGCCTCGTAAGATAATTTACAAGAAAAGAAAAATTATCAAGCACACAACAGTTTACATCTAAGCGAATAAAAAAAAAAAATTTCTAAGCAGCTATAGACGAAAGAGAAAACATCTTTCGACTTTTCCATCTCTTAGAATAGGACGCTTGTTTTTATCCACACTAACGTATACACATACACAGCTAGTAGTAGTAGTAGTAGTAGTAGTAGTAGTAGTAGTAGTGTGCTTAGAAGAGAAAATCGTGATCAGTTCTCTAGCTATAGACTCTCTCTCTCTCTCTTTTTCTCGTGATTAGGATCGCTAAGGCTTCTCGCGCGAATTAATGCTGTTGCAGCAGCTGCTGCTGCTGTAGCTGTTGCTGTGAACGCGGAAGTCGCGCGAGGGCTTTGCACATTTGCGCTCGTGCGCGCGAACTAAGCAAGAGAGTGAGAGAAAGAGAGAGAACATAGGAAAAGAAGCCGGGGATAAAAGAATTCATAAAGCTGAAGAGAGCTTGAGAAGATAGAAGAGAGAGAGAGAGAGAGAGAGAGAGAGAGAGAGAGAGAGAACAAAATAGCCGATCTTTTTCTTTTTTTTTATTCTTAGTCGTAGGTAGAGCTCATTGATTTATGCGTAATTAGAACTGACGCGATGAGCGTTCTATAGACGTATAGAGAAGTTCCTTATACGATATATATGTATTTTGTGTTTAATATGTATACACGGCACCTACTTGTATTTAATACTTACTCGATAATGTGTAAACAATTTTCATTTAACAGCGTTGGATATACACAGGTTGATTTATTAGTCGATCAGTTTGGTTTATATATATATATATATAAATACTCTCGGATGTTTTATAAGCCTTCGATTTTCTGTGTTTGTAATCGAAAAAAAAATCGATATCAGTATAAGATCGATATATACTTATAAATCAAATTGTATTTGCGGAAATGTGATGTTAAAAAAAAAAAAATGAAAATAAAAATTGAATATGTATATATGCCAAAATTTAAAGTGAATACGGAAATGAATTTGCTTTTGCGATATAGTTATTGTAACAAGTATAAAAATGTATGATATAGGAAGAGAGAGAGGAAATGAAAATTTTCAAGGCTTATATAATCGTCTCCATTAAGGGGAAACAAACTTTCCACTTTCGCTTAGTCAGGCTTTTAAAACACTCTGGAGGAATATTTTTTGAAATATATATAAATAACATATATACTTGACTGAATTAAATATATTATAGTTATGGTGTTTTGTTTTTATTTTATTTAAATTTCTTACGTAGTATAATATTTATAAACATGTATTTTAATAATCATTAAAATTGTTTTAGTAAATCGATTAGCATTATATGTATAAAAAAAAAGCTAGATATGTTCAAAAGCGACAACACAGTCAATTTATACGAAATTAAAAATATATAAAAGGCTTTTGTATTTATGATTTTTTAATTTAGAGAGAATCCTTTATTCAAATATTCATGTGTATATATATATAGTGAACCGGACGAAGGTCGACAAGTACGTCTTGTAGCAGACAAAAATTATTGCAATGAGAAATCTCAGAGATGACTGTCTTGTGTTCCTTTAAGCAAATCTTTATTTCTCAAAACAAAGATACAGGCGCGAGATGAAAAAAAAAAAATTAAAATTGACAATATTTAATTGTTTTTTTAAACAAAAATTTGATCCATCAAACGCATCTTACGCCTACTCTTCTAATTTAAATCACTTATAAGATAGTATGTATATCCTTATCGTCTCTTAAGCTTGGCCTTCACAAAGATTTTGCCGAGGTCAAGCTCACGCGACTTTTATCGTTTACAATTATTATTTCTCCCCCTCTATTTTGTCTATTACTTTAAAAACTATCGCCTGTACCGACTAGTTAAAGTATTAAAAGGCACACACCCATATTGCAAAATCATAAAAAAAAAAATATGAATTTGCCGTTGTAGCTAACAATGTATGCTAAACATAAAAAGGTGCAATTGTTGATGTAACAGAGTTTCCACTCGTTGGTAATTTAACGCTATAGTGTAGATTTGATGCGCTGAAGTTATTCTTAATAATTTCCGTGTTAACGGAAAATTGAAGATTGTCTGGATGTATGTGTGTATGTATGTATACGTGAATGATTAAATTTCCGTTAATGCGTCATTCTTTTGTAAAGTTGTAATGAGATTGTCGATTGGTATATATTATAGGAAGCTAAGAATTAGTTTTGGTTTTATATTTTATAGACTTACGTCAAATGAATTGTAAAAGGAAAAGTATAAGAAACTTTAAAATTTTTTTATTTGTTTTTTAATTAACTAAATACTTAATTCTTGTAAAATTTATTGATTACTATTTAAATTCAAGGTAAAACAACTTATACAGAAGTCAAATTCGAAAAAAAATGTCTATTTCATAATCAAACATACAAATATCGATCAAAACTGAAACATAATAGCAGATAAATATTTTTCATCGAACTCAAATGAATTGCGTTCACAAAAATCCCGTTAGCCCACACATATAATATACCAATAAGCATCGAGCTCGTAAAAGATCTAGATTCAAGTCGATTTCAAAAGTCCACATGATCGACCAATACAAGCCGGCATGGCAATAAGAAGGGACAAACAAGAGAGAAAGATGTATATATAAGTGCAGCAACAGTATATGCCCCTGAACTTGGTTCTATACCAAGCTACCACCAACACTCACATATATATGTATGTATAAGTCTCTGTATCGGCGTTGACCTACTTTTCTACCTTCTCTTTTTCTCTCTCTCTTTCTTTCTTCCTTTCGTTTGCTCTTTTTTTTACTCTACTCTCCTCTTGTTCTTTCTTTCTTTCTCTCTTATTCCACTCCTGTCTTATTCCTTCGTAGACTGGGCCGCTCCGCCTCGCTTACTTTATACACATTCATACATACACACGTGTCCAGTGGAGCAAATGTATATATAAGACGCGGGAACAATATCGCTACCTGCTGCACGTGATTTTAAACGTAAGCTTATTGCCTGAATGTGTAGGTCGTACATGTATACGTATATAAATGATGCTGGGCTTCTCTCTTTCTGCATATAACTGCTCTTATATATAATTCTGGCTCTACAACCCTACTCTCATTGTCGGCACATACACACATATAACACACTCTTTTTTCCATTCATCTTTTATTTCTTCACCTTTTTATTTTCTTTCTTTTTCTTTCTGTTCCGCTTGTGAATATGTCTATTGCTCTTTTCGAACGGTTCCTTCTTTGATCCTTGCATTTCTTGCATTTATAAACATCGCAATACATATGGCATGTGTTGTGTGTACAGCTGTTGTTATTTACAGTTTTGTGGTAATCGATTCTTATATTGATATTGAGGAGGTAGATTTTAATTTGGCAATCGATGAAGGTCATTTTTGGTATAATAAGCAATTTTTTTTTTTTTCGAAATTTTTGGAAAATTCATTTTGAAATTTGCTGCATAGAGTACAAAAAATAAAAAACTTGTCAAAATTTCGCAAACATCCTGCCACATAAAATATTCTTCAATTTTATCATAAATATCTAACAATAATTACCATTTTTTGCTTATAAAAAATCAATCTACACCTCATTATTCAAATAAAAATAATCATATACACAACACATAACATACACATCAGCAGAGCATATAGTAGCATTTTTCCCCTTCTATTTTATAACTACTATGTAGTTTTAAGCCTTGAACCAAACACCTGAACACCAAACACAAAGCAGCTAGAGTCTCTCTCTCAGTCCATAATTATCCCCATCATCACATTCGACATCATCGTCGTCGTTAACGTCGTCATAATTGCAATCTGTCATAAAGCCCCACGTGGTTAATTTTTTTTTTCTTCTCTACCTCTTTGATAATCCTCCGTTCTCTTCCTTCAAACACTTGTTAGTTGGCTTTACATGCGTTACGAAAATTTAATCCTCATACATGCTTACGTATTTAAAATTCACAATAGATCCATAGTTGGAAATCCACAACTTTCTTTCCTGAATATTCTCTAAAAATCAACTTTCCAACCTTTTTTCTGTTTTGTAGTTTTCGACTTTCTCTTGCAAGACTATTGCGAATATTCAGCTGCATTAAAGCACACCATTTACCATAATCAACTACATCAGCAATAGTAGTAGTAGTAGTAGACATCGTAGCAACAGCTGCTGTGATTATATTCGCAGTTCTATCTTTCAACTCCTATAGATCGTCGTTAGCTACTATACAGTCAAGGCGATCTACCGCTCACAACTGCTACACGGATAGGATCTGACTAGATCTAGTATGCGTGTATTTCTATATACTACTCTATAGCGAAAGGAACTGCTATAACACTATTACGTGTATACCTATACAGTTTGTATCTAAGTCTATATACAGCATAAGCGGGGGCCGGTTTTACTCTTGGATGCGGGCAAGTTTTCCTTACACACATACACGTGAAAGTGGATTTATATATATATGATCTTGGTTGTGCTTAGAAATGGATGATCTTGAGATAAATTTAATACAAGTATGTGTATGTGTGATATAAGTGGGAAAGATGACGATAATTATGGACTTGACTTTACGGTGATAAATATATTGGAGAGGGATGGATGGATAGATGGGTTGGTTGGTTGGTGTAAAACGTTTTTAAGAGATCGCTCAATTACTACGCAAATTTGCAAGCTTGAAAGTTCATTAGGTGTTTTTTTGCTTTGCTTTTTTTATGATTTAGTAATTGAGAATTTAATGGTAAGACTTTATTTAATTTGGAAAATATTGTTAGAAATAATTATTGTTAATTTTTTTTTCTCTCCTAATTAAGGATAAAATTGAAATTGAAGAATTGACAAATATAATATTATCTTATTTTTAATATATATAAAAAAGCAACAAACATCAAGTCACGATTTACACACGTCAAAAAGATAAACATATATATATTCATATGTAACTTAAATTTCCGGATTTTTAGTCTTGATGTCAATCTGATTCACCTTGATGATCTTCCGCGAGAGAGACTCTATGTAACCTCCTCTTCCTATAGTGTTGATATTCAAAGAATACGAATGTCACATATTACGAAAAAAAAATAATCATCAAGTCTGAAGATCTTGCAAATTTTATCACAAGTAAAAAAAAAATGTTTAATTTGAAAAGTGAAACCTTGGATTTAAAGAAAAACAAAGAAAAAAAAAAAAAAAAAAAAAAAAAAAAAAAAAAAAAAAAAAAAAAAAAAAAAAAAAAAAAAAAAACAACAAGAATATACACGAGGGATAACTATTCTCTTATAAAATCACGAAGTCAATGTTTAATTCGTATTCGTCTTTACAGCATCCAATGACGAGTATGAATAGAGTAAATAAATAGAGCTAAGGATCAGCGTGGAAATGAGCACACACGCCCTCCGATATACATCTCAAAAAAAAAAAAAAAAAAAAAAAATTGTCTGAGAAACCATAGTCACAATTCAAATGGAAGTTAATCGTGTGTACCTTGAAAGAAGTTAAGACTGCTTGCTCAACTTCTAACATAGAAAGAGTCGTGTGCTATATCAAAGAGCAAAGTGTCTAAGTAGAAAAGGTCAGCGAGTCAGGGCCACAGACTAGATTTCCCTTACGCTCCCGATCGATTACCAGGAATAAGTGACGATCATATCTCATTTGAGTCGAGTCTACATATAATGTTATAAGAGAAGGAGGTAAAGGAGCAGCATATGCAAAAGCATAAAATGGTAAAGACTTGAGATCTCTTATAGAGTCTATATTACTTGAAAGAGATCGACTGCTTGTAATCTCGCGATTATATTATACAAATCGCACACGTGCAAGCTCATTGTACGTGGATATTTCATCGTTACCACCCATTTTATCTCCCTTTTCCTTCTATTCTCATTTGTTCATTATGTGTTTATATGGAATATAAAAGAAAATATATTAGAGGAAAATTTAATTTTTAGCATCATTTTTTTACAATTCTATAAATTAATCTTGAAAAAAAATATCGTTATCCAATTACAATTACCCTTTATTCCATTGTACACATATAAGTATAACAATACCGGAATATCCCTTTTGGTCCACTATCCACAAGAACACAACAATTTGCGGTCAGTTTAAAACACAGAAATCAGTGTTCCATTCCCTTGTTACGTAACTAATTTTCACAAAGCCGGTAGTGTATTAGCTATCCGCGACGTACGAAAAAGAAAGAGAGAAAACTGCTCCCGTACATATACTCGTTTAAAGCTACCACGTCTTTATACACCTATATATATGTACACTCTTCTTGCGTTTAAACGTATGAGTAAAAGTATAGCGATGATCTTAAGAGTAGCAGCAAGCAGCAGGATATCGCGGAACGAAGGAAGCGTGAAGGTATTTCGTTTCTATCCGCAAACTCTAATACTCTTCGTTTATTTCTTCTTCCTCTTTTCTTTATTTTTAATTTTTTTCTTATTTTATCCATTCCACTTTCCATCCTAATCATAATGTACTATCATCTTCTTTCTCCATGCTAATCCATTCGGAAAAGCTCTTATCTCAATAAGGTAGATTTTGATTTACTTTGACACGCCTTGTTGGCACAATTATACATTCGATTAAATTCAACATTGTACAAAAGACTTTATCAACTGACGTTATTAGGCAATAATGTCTTAATTAACAAGCCATAACACAATAGACTTGTGTCTTATGCAAGCAAGCTCTCACGTTTTCCCCTCACCACGTCAATACAAATTTGCATCAAACTCATCTCTTTCTGACAAATTGTATCTTTCTCCCTTTTCTCTATATCGCAGTCCATTGAGACGAAGAATAAAGTCTAAGCTTCGTGTTGCTGAGACTGAATACGCACTTGCGTGGTTAAAAAAAATAACTTTTCACATCGACTTATCTCAACTACCATATATTCCATTGGTAGCTACTACAACTAGTGGTGGTGATGGTGGTGGTAGCAGTGTAGTGATGGTCAACAAAAAGCTGTGGTATTCTCCGGCTCTTCTCTTCATCGTCATGTGCTTCTTTCCTTCCTCTTTCTCTATTACTCAAGGCGCCGAGAGAGCAATCTCTTTATATATACCTTTTCCTTCATCTTTTATCTCTTTCTATCTTATGCTTGTATACTTGTATAGGATGGACTAAAGCCGATGGTGTTAATAGCTATACGAGAAAGCTTATTTTTCTCTATTTCAGTTTCTAAGAGCGAGTGTGCTTGTATGTGTTGCTGATTTTTTTTTTGAGAGAGAAGGGGTTAATGTATGTAAATATGTCTTAAGGTAATTTTTAAAATTTTTTTGGTAAATTTGAAGTAAATTAATTCTATCGATATCGATCGAATATTTGATTAGTGAAAAAATAAATATTATAAAATTAACTATTATTGAGATCTCGAAGAGCCAATAAGAATGTATAAATATATTGTCCAAACAATTCAAAGCTAAACTCTAGAGCCAAAAGATATATTTATTCAGTCAAACTCAAGAAACTCCAAAAACTCGAAGAACAAGTATAGTAAAATAGAATATAAAAAAGAAAAAAATGGGTATCCATTTAAAAAAAAAGATTCTTTCATCTTACTTCAGACTACAAAACCGAAGACTACTACTCGTTCAACAAAGTCCAACTTCCTATATACACATACACCCATGACAAGCGTCTAATCCAGGGAGGGCCTACCTACTAGGATAGCCGGTAAGCTATGCTATGAGTATATATCTCGCGCGACAACGACACAACGACACTACCGCGACGACGACGATGACGACGCGGTACGAGGTGAACGAACGCTCGGTGGGCTTTGCTGTTGCTACTACCACTGCTACTATATATATACTGTCCGTAGTGGTGGTGTACAACGATGAGCTCGCGTCTCTGTCGTGGATGGGTAAAAAAGAGTTGCGTCCGAGCTTGCTATAGCTGCTATTGGCGGTGAAAAAAAAAAAAATGTTGGAGTATGAGGGAGAAGAGGGAGTTTAAGATATATATAAGCGTTGGAGGAGATATGAGGTTGGTGGAGATGTAAGGATGTGAGAGGAAGAAAAAAATTATGTGAGGATCTAGACGAATGAGTGTAAAAAAAAAGAAGAGGAAGGACGTCTTTATGAGATGATCAGAGGAGAAGGGGATTGGGATTGATTTCGGCGAGAATGACTATGTGGTATGATATTGGATCTGTCAGGTGAAAAGTTTTTTGGGTTTTTGGAGTATTACAAAATTTGATAGGTTTTTTTAAATATTTTTATCAATTATTGTTCGATTTCAAATACAAAAGAAAATCAGGATGAAAATTTATCGATTTTACTAATTAAAAAAATTAGCACTTGAAACAAATTCCTTTCCTCTAAACACACATTATCTGATATATCCACTCAACACAACCAACAAATATATATAATGACATAATATCGGAAAACGAAAGTGAAACACACTCACTCACCGCTACTGACATTCATACCTCTGTCTTTCTCTTTCTCTCATACACTTTCTCAGTTTTAATTCCAAGAAAGAAAAAAAAAAGGACAAAGTCATTTGAATGAAGATGAAATAACATTTTTAACCTGTCGACTTTTGCTTGAATGTCGGATATATATACATGTTTAAGCCTATACCTCTCTTCTGTCGGTGCGTGTGCTCAAAACCACACACCAGCAGCACTTTCGCTTTTCAGCTTGACTTTTACCCATAAGTCCAAGCTATATATATACATCAGAAGAAGAAAAAAAAGAGTAGGTTGAGAGGGAGAGGGGGAGGAGAATAGCTAGACGATTTGCGGCCTCGCGGTTTAATGAACTTTATATGCTGAACCATCGAGCCAAATAAATGAAGAGTGGGTGTAGTAAGTATAGGAGAGACAGAGAGAGAAAGAGAGGCGGAAGCTAAGTTTTCGGCGTTGGTATATAATCCTTTTACGACAAGAAGATCGGCATATAAGCGAAGGTCGACGACCGCATGAGTTTTACGCTTCGAGGCTTTATATATACGAGAGAGAGAGAGAGAGCTCGAAATAAAAAGTGTATATTTAAAGAAGAACGTCTTCTCTTTCTTTAACGCCTTGACGCGACTATGAGATGTATCTTTCATGTATGTATGTAGTTATGTGTATGTATGTTGTCACCTTAACACACGTGACACACGTGCTTGTACTATTATTCTTGTGTGACTATATAAGAATATGTATATGTTGAATGAGATCTATGATAATATAATGAACTGGTATCTTATAAGGTATTCGATATAACTTTTAAAGATTTAATGAAAGAGGCTTGACGAGAGATGTTAAAATTGGATATTACGTGAAGAAAAACCCGCGAGCTATATTTAATTAAAGAGAATTAAACGGATTATTTATTATATGGAAATTCCCGAAAAATTATCTTAATTGTTATGTATATAAGTGTTTATAAAATCATTTAAATTTAATGTTTGGAGAATTTGTAGTTTTGCTCTATATAAAAAAGAAAAAAAAATATTTTTTATATTACCTATCAAATAGTATGAAAGTAAAATGTTCACATTACTTATAATCAATTTATTGATCATAAATTATACTTTTATCTCTACAATAAATAAAATTAAATGCAAGCAAAATGAACTCTGCATCTGCTTCATAAAGTACAACCGACTGTACATAAATTTCAAGCAGCAGCGAAGGAAAGGAAAAAGAAGAAAAAAAGTTACCAAGTTGGGTTTAAAAACAATGTCGTTAAATTTTATTATCACCAATTGTCTGGAAGACCTTTAAAACCCTTTGCAATTATCATCAGCATCCTCGATGATAATCTTCCGGAAGCAACAACACATAGACAAGTATTCTTTAGAAAAAAAAAAAAAAATCTCAAAAGGTACATCTATATATACATCCATCCATCCGATCATTCGCATCAATTGGTATGCCAGTCGTCGACCACCAAAAAATCAGCAGTAGCAACTCCTTACGCGGCCGGCCCACGTACGAACAACTCTAAAGTTAGACTCTTTACAGCGGATGTGTCAGAACGTTAACTCTGTCTTTTTCTTTATTTCTTTGGCGCCTTATACTTTTCCTTTATACATATAGGATACCTATGTTTCGTTCACCGCCCCCGGCTATACTATATAATAATGTAAACGATGCAAGAGACCATCATGTGATATTTGTTTGATCGATCTGACTATTTTTGGAACTAGACGATTGAGATTGAATGTATTGTTAGGAATGTAATTGTGTTGATAATATTGATTGATCCTGATGATTTTGATTTTTTTTTATTTTGCTTAAAAACTAAGAATTTTTGATTTAATAAAAAATAATATTAGTTGATTAAAACCTGATTTATATAACGTAAACACATACTAATCTATTAAAAAATAATCTGTCTAATACGATAATCTAATATCACCAATAAAAAATCCCAATCAATCGTATACATCTATACTAAACTCAAATCAATTCACAGATTTATCTAAGCATATATCTTCAATCTATGGGACTCACACGTATCAGCATCAGGACACGTGATAATTAAAAAGCAATCGAATTCGCGATGAGGTGCGATGAGAGGTAGTATTGGAGAACACATTCTTTTGAAAGCTTTGATATTAGTTACCGAGTGCGAGCAAACGCCTCAGTAGCAGAGGATATGAAAAAGAAGAAGAAAAAGGAGGAGTAGAGCTGGAAGGAGCTAAAGAGGGAGGGAGAGAGAGGTAAAGAGGAAGAGAGAAAAAGAGAGGATTGGCATGCAGGTCGCGTGGTATGTTGTCCTAGGTCAAACGTGATTCTCTCTTTGCTCTTTCTTATTCTTTACTCGACGTCGCCTGCACTTCTCTTTTCTCCCCACTACCTTTCTACCTTCTACTTCTCCTTTTTTTTTCTCTTTCTTCGTCATTCGCGTGAGCTCGCTCGCTTACACTCGCGCGCGCAAGAGAAAGAGAAAGAGAGAAAGAACCTTTCATCCTTATCCATTTCACCGCGACGGATTAGCGATTTGAGGTTTTCTCTCTCTCTCTCTCTCTCTCGGCACTAACGCTCACTTACTTCTGCTCCTGACTCTATATAGGTATATAATACTCTACTGCATTCTTGCGTGTTGTATCATTGCTGTGTAAGAGTATATATATAATATTGAAAAGCTTGTGCACTTCCGCAATAAGAAAATATGTCAAGTGCGTTACATAAGCCTGTGCTTTCGAGGTATTGAACTTTGTTGATATAATTTATGATTTGTCATCCAAATCTAATCGAAAAATTGACTTTTATATAACTTGACTGTATTAATTACTTTGAAAATTTTGGTAAATAAGTGAAAAAGCTTGCAAGTCGAAGAGAACAAAGAAATGAGTAAATTAAAAGTCAAGAGCAAAAAAAAAGAATAGAGGTGAGAAGAAGGAGTTATATCCTGGTGTCTTTTCATGTAGTTACACCTAAAGAACGCGAGCAGCGACAAGGGTATATGACAGAGAAGAAGAAGTAGCAAGACTTGGATGGCGACAACGACAACGAAGAAGAAGAAGAAGTGAAGAAAGAAAAAGCTCAGAGAAAATGACACGACCAGAGAGGGATAAAGAGAAACCGAGAAAGGGGAGAAAAGAAGAAGATCTTACAGAAGAGAGTAAGTGAAAGAAAGAAAGAAAGAAAGAAAGAAAGAAAGAAAGAAAGAAAGAAAGAAAGAGGGCTTAAACGAGCGCGATTGAGAAAGAGAAAAACAGCCCAGGCAAGCTTGTGAGTGCACAGGCGTATATATATAGGCAAGAAGAGAAGCAGAAGGAGAAGGTGGTAGTTGCGGAGGTGGAGGAGGAGGAGGAGAAGGATGAAAAAGAAAAAGAAGAAGGGGGTACTGAGAGACAGCCCAACCAAGAAGCAGGCACACAGCACCAGCACCAGCAGAGCACAGAGCGCCGAAAACTCAGGTGCGCGGTGTCAATGAACCCCAGTTCAGGCCCCCTCTGAGTTCTCTCTTTCTCTCTTACTTAAGCTGTGTGCACACACACACACACACACACACACACACACACACACACACACACACACACACATATATACATATATGCGCGAGAACGCGAGTACTGGCGCTTGGCTTCTCTTACGCTTTATGTATGTATGTATGTATGTATGTATGGACTAGTACTATATATATCGGGGTCTTGTCTTTCCCATGGAGCACACAGCCGAGGGACTAATTTCGAGGCCTTTGCAAGAGGTACCCCCTTCCTCCCCTCATCTGCTCTCCTCACTCGAATCAGCTTGGATGAGCTTACTCTTTTTCCCTCCTGACTTTTTTTTTCTTTTTCTCTTTTCGCCTGGTCTCTCTGAGTTGGTAGGTCTTTTTTTTTTTTTGTACGCAAGCGAGTGCCCTAATGAAAAATCGTATGCAGAATGGAGTGTATGTACGTGTGCGTTACAAAATGCTAAATTTTAATTGATTTGCAATCATTTCTTTACTATGTTGATAAAAACGAGCAATATTTTCATATCTCGATGTCAAATATCGCTAGATACGTATCTTCTAAACATTGTATCTTACTGACAGTGATTTTTTTTTTTTTTTTTTTTTTTTTTTTTTTTATTATCGATTACGTAACGCATGTATATATTAATATTAGTCATTCGATGACTATATTTTGCGATCGTACAAGTAATGACATAGTGAATAAATGACTTTAACATCAATTATATACGCATTATTATTTACGCGTGATTATTATTTACATGATAATCGTAATTGAACGATAAAATTATCGTCAATTATTATCAGCCTCGCCTTTTTAAAAAAAAAAAAAATTTAAATTTGCGTGAAATCGTGATTTTGTAATCAATAAAATATTATTAAAACAATAATATTAGAGAAAAAAAAAATTATCATCGTCAGCAAATCTAAATAATTCAAATATTATCGTATCAAAGCGATAAAAAACCTTACTATCATATCAATTAAAAATCATCACACGTACGATTAAGCTCTTCAAAAAATACTCAACAATCTTTCCCTTCAATAATAAAAAAAAAATCCAACTCTACCAAGTACATCATTAAATTTCGTCAATTATCAAACCAAGCAAGTTTATTAGACTTTAGCGTATACTTATATATACATACACGATCGATCTCAGCGCGGGCGGCCTTACGTATATAACGATCGTATCAGCCCCCCAGTCCGGTCGCACCTGTTCTCCAACGACGCCGGCGTTAGGCTTCCTTAAAGGATAAGCCTCTGGTACACACTTACACACAGCTTGTGTGGCCACGCGCTTCCGACTTGGATACACTCACTCTCTTATTCTCTCTCTTTAAGCTCTTCCTTCATGTTTTTCGGGCGTTCCCTTCCATGATCAGAAAAAGGAAGGCTTAGACTCCTTTTTTTTTTATTAAGGCGTTGTAAAAAAAAAATTGTGAAGGGCGTTAGAGGACAAAGTTTTTATTTGATATTAAGTTGTACATGGATTTGATTGGATAAATTTGTATATGTGTAAGTTTATTCTTCTTCTTTTTTTTTATTGGAAATTCAATCTTGGAGAGTTTGGCAAAATGTAATTTGCATGTGGATGCGCGAGATGGGAGTCGAATTAATTTCGAATAAAGATAAGAACGAAGTGGCTATAATGTCTTGTTCGATGGATTTTTTTTTTGTGAGGTAGAAGAAGAGAAGGGGCGCGATATATTGAACGTCGTCTGTCAATTATTATCGATTCAACATTGTCGAATTGGCAATTTGGATGACGAGAGATATAAATTTGTTTCAATGAATTTATGTGTTTTATTTTAATGGTTGCTTGAAATTTTTTGTACTTTATGGGTGTATTAATTGTCTTGTCTGTTTTAATAAATTATAAATTTATATAAGACTTTAATCAAGAAAATCTTTTGATGGATATACTAGGTGTGAATTAAAGAACTTACGATCACAAATTGTAAATAAGTTACAACTACGAAAATTATGTAAAATGAATCAAATCTAAATTTTATCTTGATATCGATATCAATTTGGCATTGAGCTTATCGTTTGATACTTCAACGACAGACGATATTACATTATTACATGCACAATTCCCATCGATTTACATAATTGAAATTAAGTAATGATGATTAATTCAAAATTTTGTAAAACGATAACATAAAAGGAAGGTGAGAGTGTACTAGTAGAAACAAGGATAAAAGAAAAATCATGCGTGTCTGGCAAAATTCCGCAATATCTGTTTTTTTTTTTTATTTTGTTTCGCCTCGAAATTTCTCAAATAGATATTTATCAGGAGAAAGAGAGAGGCATACCACAGCCATACGATGAACCGATATATATATACGTTAAGTGAGAAGGAGCAAAAAAATGCACACCGGTTGATTGATGGTGTGTTCCTGCTTTCGCTGTCTGTAATTTTACAAATCAAGGGCTTATATATCGAGAAAGAGATATATATGTGTGTACGGGAAGGGGAAAATTATGCGAGCGAGAGCGCTTTTAACGATTCGCTTTATGATGAAACGTTTTGCGGATATTTTGCGTTCTGTGCGCAATGCGAATGAGAGAAAGAGAGGCCTTGTTTTTATTTATTATTTTATATTATGAATTTTTTTGCTTTTGTGGATCCGGATATAAAAAAAAAACAATTTTAATGCGTGGCTTTTTTTTAGATCTTGGTCATTTGAATTTTTATCGAATTTGCTGATAAGATGATAAAATACAAGACAGACTGTAACTAATTTTCCTTGATAGAGTTTGATTAATTAAGTCTGTTAATCGGATTTGTAATTAAAACTTTGAAGAATTCAATTACATAGAATGTTGTTGGTGTAGACGAAATTATAATTTTAAAGTGATGATAAAATACAAATGCATCTATTGCTTACAACCTTTGAAAATAGAATGAAAAATAGTCTTGTATAAATGCAAATTTTGCTGTTGTTTTATAAATAGAATGAAAAACTAAATAAATTTTAGGTTAACGTTGTTGACATTTTGTAAAAACGAATAAAATGATTTATTTAACATTACATGCTTACTGTTGTAGTGTAAATCAATGAAAAAATGTATTGAAATCTCTCAACATTGAAAATTTCAGGGGCTTTGTATAAACTGTATAATTAAGGGTAAATGATTTTTGAAATTGAGTTGTAAAAAAAGGACAAGTGAAAAAATCGATGAAAAAGCTTACAATTAAACGAAAATATGTATTTTGCAAGTGATGTAACTTCTTGTTAAAATGAGTTATACAACAATTTTTGCTTGAATTTGTTTTCTTTAATTATTTTCTTCTTTGGAAGTAATTTAAATTCTTTTTTTCTTAAAAACTTGTAATTAATTTTAATATAAAAAAGTTCACATTATATAAATTGATCAATAATGATTTTCTTTTTAACATAAAATGTATTTTTTTTTTTAATTATACCGTCTTCTTAATTGAACTTAATCGCCACATATTTAAACTGTTGATCAATAAAATAATTATCATTGCAATACTTAGTTTCATATTTTGCGTAAGACGCTTTTTAATTTTATGTAATGCTATATCAGAAATTCACGATTTTAGCAATAAATTAAAACACGATTTAAACTTACAAATTCTAAAAGCAAAGATTTAAGTATAGGCAAAAAAAAGGAATAATTTAAAAACCATTTTATGAAAAAAAATATCATTAAAATTAATCAAAGATATTTATCGACGTGTAAAGATTTTGCATACATTTGTATTCAAACAAATGTAATTCTATAAATTCTTTACAGAACATTAAAATTCATGTGCACTGGATTCCATGCAAAAATATTCTAAATTTCCTTTCTAAAGTGATTAAAAACGACTAGGAATTAATAAAAAAAAATTATAAGAAAACTGAGAATGTCAATGGAAATCTTAAACTAAAATTGTACGTATCAATAAAGTCATAAATATATAACGATCTAATAAACTTCAGTTGCATGTAAAACAAAAAAAATCTTTAAATTCATCAAGAAAACAAAGATCCATACGAAACCATTTAAAATCTTACGAGCGTATTTCATTTGTAGAAAAAACAATGTTTAGTAAAAGCAATATTTTTGGCTAAAGTAATAAACTTTACAGATTCATAAAAAAGTTTAACATTACCGATCTTTACAAAGAGACTTATCATTCTATTTTAAAATTACTAAAAAAAACCTTCTTATACTTTACTCAAGCAAAATCAGCCAAAAATTTTGCAATTACAAAAATAATAAAACAAAAGAAGAAAAAAAAGAAGTTCCAAAAGATATATATATAATAAGTATACATAACTCGGGGGGGCGCCCCACTCACCTTAACGATCTCAGCGGGCATTGACATGACCGCGCGCTCGCTCGCGCACGTTCTCTCTCTCTCTCTCTTTTTCTCCTCTGTCTCTCTCTCTCTCTCTCTTCTTGCGGCTTATCGAATAGTAGCCGGCATTTCGTCCTCGGTTCCCAATAATTTCCGGTGTCGTCTGCCCTTGCGTATGTTTATACTCCATACCGATCTCCTAAGATTCGTGAAAGACGACGACGACGCTGAAGTCTCTAATCTTCTACCTCTTTTCACTCCCACAATATCTTCACTCCTCCTCCTTGTCTTCCTTGTTGATCCACCACCAATCTCCGTCATATTATTTCAACTCTCAGCTGTATGTATATGACCTCTCTCTCTCTCTCTCTTTTTCAGCGCCAAGCGCACGATATCTATGTATTTTTTATACTTCCGCAAAAAATCGGCTTACACGCCGGCTCCTTTACCCTCTCCCTCTCCTAATACTGGTTCGTGGGGTCGAGTGTGGCAGCCATCTCGTCACCTTGACCTTGAGTAATTACTTACAATTTTATCCTGATAAATATGTATCAAGCTTGCGCTACCAAACCTGGACCAAACTTGCCGGAATATATCAAAGGTGTGTGAACACCACTTCCGCGATCGTTGTGAGTTCCCGAGGGAAACCAGCGGGATTTCCGCTTAATACTGTCCGGTTGGATCGAGGATCGTCATTTTGGCGATGCTTTATATCAGTCAAAAAAAAAGTTGAATAAATCAACAAGAAAATATATCCTTGGCAAGGTTTTTTAACTTTGTAGATAATAAAGTTGAGTATATATATTTAAGAAGCACTTTTGTAAAGCCCAGTCGGGTCAAGTTCTTTGGCCATAATTCTAATGTCAGCGACCGAGCGTCTAAGCCGATCTTATTCTCCTCTTTCTCCTTTTTCTTCTTCTGCTGTTGCTGTAAGCTTGTCCTTGCGCAAAAAGCCTTCGTGTCAGTAAAGACCGGTCGGGTCGAGTTGCCCTGCCATAATACGATCGGCACAGCCGGGTGCCGATATATGGGGAGAATTTACGCGTCCGCTATATTCTTCAGCTGGACGACGACGTCAACTACGTCGATGATGACGACAACAAGCACAAATAATAGTGCCACTGCCACTTACGACTGCAAGCACAAGGATCGTCCAAAAACCGAGTGAGAATCGCGACGAACAGCAGTAGCAGTAGCAACAGAGAGCAAGTAAGCTCGATATAAGTATACAAGAAGAGAGAAAGAGCTACCGGAAGAAACTAAAAACGGCTGCTGTGTGCGTGACCGTGCCCCACAGAGCTCTGACAGCTCCGCGGCGAGTGGCCTCGCTTAAGTCTCTCTCGGTCTCTCTTTCTCTCTCCTTCCCTCTCTTTCCTTCACTCGCACGTTAAGAGAGCTTCTCTCTGATGCGGTGTGTGTATGTGTGTATACCTACTCGCCGCCACCGCCGCTGCTGCAGCAGCAGCGCGCGCGGTTTATCCCCACTACTATACTATACTATACTCCCGAGTAAGACGACGACGGCGACGGCAGCAGCAGCAGCCCACCTGGAGGCGCCTCAAGAGAGAGAAAGAGAGACAGTCAAGCCCGATTCGTCGCCCAGGCTTGGCTCCAACGGAATAGACCGGCAGTCAGCCTCTCTCTCTCTCTCTATCTCTTATGCTCTTTTACCCGCACTCCGGATGCCTGCTTACTAAAGGGGAAGGAGGGGCCCAACTCAATGCTCATTCGTAGGTGTTCCGAGCTCTTTCTCTCTCTCTTTCTCTCTGTAAATGCTAGGTAGCTCTTCCTCCTCTTTTTTTGAAGCACCCCCATTCTTCTGGGTCTTAGCCAAAAATACTGGGGATGGATGGGCCTTTTGATATCTGCGACTATTAAATTGATTGAGCATACTTTGGACATAAAGGTATGAAGTTACGATTCTGAAGTTGAACAGATCTTGTTTCATTGACTTAATTTGGAATTTTGTTGAAAAATGATACAATTTTTATATCAAATTTAAATCTATTATTAAAAATGTTAAATTTTGTTATAAAGTAAATTTTTATTGATCAAAGTTATCTTAAATATAATTCAATTTGTAAACAAAATTTTTATTTGTCGACCACCAGCAAATACGCAAATATACACACACGTAGTATTAACGTAATAGCAAACTGAGATAATCGAAAGTTTAAAGCTTTGAGCGATGCTCTTACCTTCCGATTACGCGACAAATCGCATTAATCAGACAGCAGGGTGAGTTCGGCTTACCACATACGTTACAACCACGCAAAAGAGGATCATGAAAAATAAAGAAAAATAAAATCTGTATAAATCTAAATATCAGCATAAAGAAAGAAAAGCAAGTTGGTATGTAAGACTAGTCTATGTCGATCATCGTGAACGTTCGAGGTGTATAACTGTGCCACGTCTTTGTAAGTGCATTTACGTTTGAACTCGACTCTTGTATATATACACGCACGACTTACACCTTTACGTGTGAACGATAAGGTTCGAAGTGAGAAGGGTACAAGCAAAAAAAAAAAATAATAAGAGAAATAGGAAGTATCGCTGTATTAAAGAAGCGAAAATTAATATTAACGGCTCTTACATAATAATTAATCAAAAACACTCATGTTTTTACAAAATTTAAATGATGAACTTTTTTCCAACTTTTAACTCGTACTTATAAAATGTTTAGGATGAGAGATGTTGAGATATATGCGTACTAATAGCATTGTATAGAGCATAAATTATCGTCAGTGTTATATAGCTGGACGCACTGCGATAAGCGACTTATCTCTTGCAGCGTATCGTACTTGGAAAATCAGATTTACACCATCGTCGAAAAATTTTGATTTAAATAGTAAATTGATCTTGCTTGATAACAATTTTTAATTTATGTTTTATATGATATTAAAGCCTACGATATTTCTCATAATGCAGTTATAATTTGATCCAAGAGTTATACGTCCGAAAACTTTTCATATATCTTACGATTCCGTATTCCACAGAAAAGTCCAGTAAAAGCAATTTTACGCATAAGCATCTCTTACGAAGCGCATCTCGCATATACATCTCTAGTCAAGTTACAGCACTTTCACGTATACAAGTAGTGGAGACTCATCTGGTTATGATAATAGGCCGGGCCAGAATGTATACTTGTGTGTGCATGGCACTGGGCTACAATCGGCTATCGCGACTTGATCTACCGACGTTGTCTCGACGATATCTCCCTCTTCTTCTGTCTTTGGCATCTGGAGGGAGGAAAAAACTGTAGTACTGTTTGTTTGACCTGAGATTTGCTCAGTTCTCACTTTACTTTGTGTGCAAGTGACTATGATGGTCATATGATGTAAATCACGTAGATCTTTATAAAATTTTGATGATACTGGGATTAATAGTTGATGAAGTAAATCACGCTGATTTGCTGAATTTTTAGAATTTAATAATAGCATAATTTAAAATTCATAAGTATTATAAGTTTTTACCATTGAAGATTTTTCTAATTGATTAATTTAGCTATTATCATTTATCTGAAATTAAAATGGCACTTGAATTATCAGACGTGCACATAAAATCAAACTATACAGTATTGATCACGTGCAATAGCTTTGGGTTTAACGTACCTGCTAAAGCTTTTGTTTTGATATTTCACTATACACACGTTGACACCCCGTATAAGGTAATCGGGCCTACTGGTGACAATGACCCCATCGTTGCCGAATCGATCGTACCAGCTATGCACGACGTTGCAAATTCTTTATCTACCCCACGTTGAATTTTCGTTAATTTTATTTTAAACTTAACTTTGATAATTTTCTTGGTGAATATTTCTTTTAAGAGAATTTTAGGAGACAATTTTTTTTTAATTAAATATACTTTTTTAAAATAAACTTGTTCAAGTAACTAGACGTAAATTTAGGAATGCATAAATCTTCTTTAAACATGTATTTTCGGTTTACTTTGTTTTTCGTCCTCCGTGATTCATTCCGTAGCCTACTACTTGTTTTATAAGTGTGCTGTAATACGAGCATCAAACGTGATCGGTTGGGTCATTGCAAGGATTTTATTTTCCCAATAGAATACCAAATTACTTTAGTTTAGATAAGGAAGGTACAGTGATGATATTTCAAAATAAACTATTTGAATTATTATACTTTCCATAAATTGATGTTATAATACAGACGTAAGTAGATCATATGATAATAATTAAAAAGAAAAATTCATAAATCATGTCGTAGGTACTGTGAACTACGTACTGAATGCAAAGTAACAAGAAATTCCTATACCTAAACTTTTGAAAAAATGTACTTTTAGAGGTCTACCTGATATTTGAAAGTCTTTAAAATAGTTATAAGATCGTAAAAAAATTATTGAGCCAGGTATAAAAATTGAAAAGCTTGAAATTATTTGCATAATGAGAAATCCAAAATATATAAACGCAATTCTCAGTATTACATATACACAAGCCTCTTATAACATAGTAGCTAACGCACGCAAGCATATCCAAGTATACGCGCGTGCCCAAGTAAAGCTAAGGGAAAAAAGGGAGAACGATGGGTCTTATAACTTAACACAAGAAAGAGGAAGAACGTCATCGTTACCGAGGCGTCCCTTTCGACGACGTCCCTTTTACGACCTGTACCTGACGTGAGAGATGCGTCGAGTAATTCCCCCCATCGTACATGGGCTGGATGCACCAAGTGTGAAAATGACCGTAATCATCCTTTACAATATGCATTATTAAGAGAGCCTTTGAGATTCGTAAAAAGGAAAATTTGTTGTGTATTATGATCTATTAAGGATAGTAGACCCTATCTTACCTTTATCTTACCCTAGACTTGTTTATGTAGTAAGAGCACGTATTAAGTGACAATATGATTTGTTAATGCTGTACTAATGATTATTTGTTGTTACATAAAAACCCTAGCCTTTTGATTTTCCTAATGAATAATTAACATATTTTTAAATCAAAAATTATTTGTATGGATACGAAGATTTTAAGTAAAAATATAATATAGAACAATAACTTAATGAATTCTTGGAAGATACATTTGAAGATAAAATTATAAGGCATAATAAATTTGCTTTGAAATGATCCAAGAAGAAAATAGTATATATAACAAAGAAGATGAAAGAAAAAGTAAAGGATTACAGGGTGCGGCCTATTCGCACTCAATATATCTGCGTCGGTCTTTTCACAAAGTGTAATACACTGCACGCACCAAAGTGTCGTAAATGGACAGATTAGAATAAATGCCATTTTCGCAAATGGGGTAAAAGGAGAAGTGTAATAAGATGGTAATCATAATATACTTATACGATCGTTAGGGTAAGTATTGTGCTTATGGCTATTTTGTATGGAGTCTCAAGAGAGTATCATCGATGCTAAAATGATGTAAAAATTAAGATTTTTTATAATTAAAGATAATTTAATCACGTTACATACATTATAATATTATTCAATACCTTCTCCAATTGATTTGATGATTTTTGCAAAGAATGTTTTTGGATATTGATTGATAAGAAAATATATATCGGAAAAAATATTGAATTAAAAGTGTAAAATTGATCGTTTTATAAAGTGATCGTCAAAGAAAAGCCACAAAAAGCAGGAAGCTACACAGCCAAAAAGAAAAGATAAAAAGGATTATTGGTGTCCAAAAGATTAGCGGCTTTTAGTTGAGAAAGCGAACATGTTCTCTTTATTCTTAACATGTATTGGTCGATGTCATAAATAAAATGTCTTATCGTTATGGTCATCTTAGCCCCTTTTTCTGGTATATTAAATGGGCGGTATATATGCGTGAATTACAGGCTTCTATACAACACTTCTTTTCCTTTCTTTATTATCAATCTTTTTATTGTCTCTTTTTACCAATATTATGGATTTTAAAGACTGCTACTTATAGAACGCGAAAGTGATTCCTCATAATTTATCTATCAAAATTGGCAATTCATAAATGCACGAAATAAACAAATTGAAGCATTTTTATTAAATACTAAAAAGTTAATTTTAGCCTAATTTTAAATTTCTATTTTTTACTAACGTACAATAATATCAATCAGCAAAGAAAGGGGGGGGGGGGTAGCTGATCTCAGTGCGCAGTCATTACACTGTAGCGTAGTGCATAGCAGCTTGCATCGTCGTTGGACCGATCTTGCTACTCGGGAGGCCGCGAGACGAGCAGCGCCGTGTTACTGGGATAAAAGGTGAACGACTCCTCTCTCACTCGCTTATGCGCGTCTTCTCCTTCTCCTCCTCCTCTTCGTTCAACTACTCTTCTCCGTCCCGTCGTCGCGTTGGCTTTCTTACGTTTTTCTTCTTTTTTAGTGGTAAAGAGGATGATGGTAAGCTTTTCTGTTTTTTTTTCTTGTAAAATGAGTACTTCTGTCTAAATGGCTGATGAGGTATGAGATTATTAAAGATGCTAATTGTTGCAAGCTCACAGAGAAAAGCTCATTTTTACAAGTAGTTGATGTAGCTCAAAGTTTTACTTTGTTTGTTGAAATAAACAAGCATGTATTTCTTCGTAGATTCTATGTCATTAACAGATGAAGGAGATGTAGTTTTTAAGCTGCTCAGAAGAAAATTGATCTCTCATTACATAATATGCTTTTTGGACCTAAGTGCAAACAAGTTAAATGTAGTAATTTACATAGTAAAATAAATGTTTTTATGTTTATGTATATTTATCAAAAGAATCTCTTCCGCTTTGCAAATCTTTTCGTTTAGTTTTCCCTAGGTCGATATCATTAAAAAAACAGGTTTACGTTTGAGAAACTTTTTCTCAAGATCTAATCAGCAACGTAACCTTCTATTTTTCATTTCTTTTAATTAGTAATCAAATACTCTTTTTCGCGATTATAAAATGCTGTATATTACCTACATATGTTTACAAAAAAAAAGATTATTGAAATTAGTCTATATACAGCAATAATCCCATGTTAAAAAACATTCATATATTATACAAAAACATATTGGCTCAAGGTAAATTTCATTTCTACTCTGCCTTTTTCTTTCTCTTCGTCTATACACACACGATCCAGTAGGTAAGTTCGCGTGCAGCTTGTTAAAACATAAAAATTAAATATAATTACGCAGCGAGCTGTCATTCGCAATTCATTATTTTTCTTGATCATAATACTTTCGTACCTTGGCTATCTATACACACATAAATATATACAAACACAGCAATCCACAAAATGACACTTTTGTAAAAGTGTAAGTACGAGTGCGCGCATAAGCGCGAGAAAACGATAATGTTTCAAATACATATACATTCAACTATTTGTCAAACGCATCCAAGAGAGCTTTTTCTTGCGTGTAATCGTTACAGTTGCATCAGGCCGCAGGTTTATATGCCCAGTAGGATTCTAAATAATCTCTGTATATATGTATGTGATTCGACCTTGAAATCATTCTCTCATATAAACCGACTACTAGTGTTACTCGAGACTCCGCAATTGCGTTGACCAAGCTTGTTCTCCTTACTTACTTTCGTAAGTTTTACATGTATGCTACATTTTTTTTTCTTTCTAACTATGTTTTTCATAAGACTTGTATATTGCAGAGTAAAATGATAAATTGATAATTAAATAACTGATTAAAAATGAACTTTTATATAAAAATAATTGTGATTAAATCCAAATACAATTAAAAACATAATTTATCATAAATTTTTCACAAAATCGCTATACCTACATCGAGATAATAATATAAAGACGTGCGATAAATGAACAATTATCAAACTCAAACGATATTAAAATCCTACTCCAGGAAAATCATCAGTTTTAGACCGAATAGCAAAAGATATAAACAGAGAGTAAGACAAGAGAGATATATTCGATGGGAGCGGAAAAGAACTTTGCGCACACGCAGACTCTTTCAGATATATACAGGGCGGAACGAAGAAGCTTTACGGGAGGTAGGTATAGTATAGTATAGATGATTGCAGCGATGTGTGTGGCGCATCGACTTGCTTTCACGATTTCCAGACGCTTTTTCTCATTTCATATCTCTCTTCCACTTATTCTTAAGGATCTCCAAACTGGGTTTTATCGATGTTCATGGGCGTGTAAATCGATCTATGTAATAAATGAAACGATTGCTTATATATCCTGAGCATTGCTAAACTTACGTAGATTAAAAGAACTTGAAACGATTGATTTAACGCTTACAATATAGATGTACGTAAGTACACGCAACTGTATAGTGTATAAGACATCGAAATTCACAAGTAGTCGTTGACGTTTTCTTTCTCTTTCAACCTCGACATCTTCCGCATCAGTCTCTATATACATACGCGTGTTGATTTTAACGTCCACTTTTAACTCTCACTCTCTCTTCATCCCTTCCAATATATACATATATATAAACTACCAGGCAGAGCAGAGAGTCCATTATCATTTTCCAGTCGTTTACTTTCATCGCATCTTATATGTATAATATACATATGAGCTTCTTTCCTCCTCCTCCTTCTCGTTCAACTCAACAGTCTTAAAGGTAAATGGCTTTTTAGGAAATAGCATGTGTTTTACTTAACGATAATTATATAGTATATCGGCTTTCAGCACTAGCACGCGTCAGTAGCGCATCATTCTTTCTGCTCGGGCTTCTTTTTGACAAAATCCACATACATACATATCCATATGGTTCTTGAGTGGTTTAACAAGTGAAGAGAGGAGGGGAGAATGTTAAGTGGTAGCAATTACTCTGCCGACGCTTATTCTCTCTCTCTTTGCGTATTAAAATAATAATCCACCACGTCAACACCAGTCTATAACAACTTCTTCCCCTCTCTGTTCTTTTTTACCCTGCTTAGATTGCGATTTAAATAGCATTTATTAAAGCAGACAAGAGAAGAGAGAGAGAGAGAGAGAATTGTGGAAAGGGTAGGAAGGGCTAGTCTGTTGGTTAACAAACACTTGTCAAGCCCTTCGTCGAGCAAAAGGGCCGATATATATACATATATATGAACAAAATCATCATCCGGCAGCGCCCAAGAGTCGGCATCCGGCAGCATCAGCAATACGTAATACCCACACACACACACACACACACACAAATACACCGTCATCATCTACCAGAGAAAAGCAGTGCACGCATGCACGCGCGCATCAGCCAAAGTTCAATCCGCGCTTGTTTCCTTCTTCCCCTTCTTTAAATATTCTCATGTGGTAGAGATCTTCTTCCTCAATAAGTATATATAGGTACACCACATCTGAGATCTTTTCTCTTTCTCTGTCTTTATCTTGTATGTGTGTATATTATATACGCATGTGCCTCTGTTATCCCCTACTACTTTACTTCTTACTTGCTTCTTGTGAGTATATAAGCGTATTTTAAAAGTATACACTATATAGTAAGAGCGTACAGCTTCTAGGTCGGACGTTCACCCTGTATTCTTCTTCTTTTTCATCTTCGTTGTCTTTGTATTAGAGAAGTTGGCAGTTCAACGATCGTTTTGCTACTATACTACGCGTTGCTGTGATTATGTGGCTGAGTAGCTTAGCTAAGCTCTTAGCTAATGCTGATGGTTTTAGCACTTAATGGGATGAGCTGTGTTAGAGTTGACGTTTGGTGTTAAATTTTACTTTAAGGTTGATATAGATAGGCTAGTCTTTGTCTTTAATTATATTACTTTTCGATATTTTTTTTTTAATCAAGAAAGCGGAGATTTGATAAGTACATAACATGAGAACATTGATAAATCGAACTAACAATAGAGTAGCACGTCTCAAGAAATCAAACAATTGTTAGAGCGTTTCTTTTTCTGATTATTTATATTTTATTCCTCAAGTATTGTTAACTCAAGAAATTATTTAATTTTTGCAGCGTCATACTTGCGATTATCCTAATCAGCACTTTATACCTTTGCTTTTGTCAACTCAAATGATTAATAGCACATCACGCGTTTATTATACACGCTTCTTGATGCTTATTGTGCAATTCTTGGGAAACTCATTCAAGTCGATGTACACTTGCAATTTTGACCTCTGCACAAATTTTATTTTTGCAAATTATCCAACAAAAATTAAGAAATCAGCATAATTGAATTCTAATCCAAAGTAAATCGTTTAAAATCCACGTAAAAGCTCAAACTCGTTCACGGTAGAATTAAAGAAACCACACGAAAAGAAAGCACGTGAATTTAATAAGCAGCCTTCAGCACATATAAGATAAACACTAACTTAGAAAATAATAATCACATAGGTATAAGCAGCATCATTTTCTTAATGATTCCTTCATATATGTGTATATATTTATTCATCCTGTATAGCAAATATCTTTTACCTTCTTCATCCCCCTGTCAGAGCACATAAATCACAAGTTGAAGCATTTTCTTGAGAAGTGCTTCGATAAACTCAGCTCACAAGAGAAGAGCAAAAGCACAGTCGATGACGAATAGGTAGGTGGGCATATGCTTATACACAGAGATACATATAAAAGAAGAGAGAAGGTATACGGATATCAAACTCAGACACGAATATGATCTGTGTATATATACCACAAGAGAGTATAGTGTGCATTAGAAAACGATCGCGTTTGTTCTTCTCTCGCGAAGTTCGCGGTGCATCGACCTGTACAAGCTAGTATATATGGGTATTTTGCCGTGCCCCCTTGAGTTGTACGTAGAGCGAATATAGCTATGGCATGCCACTGAACTTATGAAGAGTAGAAATATGAGGACATTTGCGTTTTGGCACTTGGAGTTGTGTATGTATGTGTATGAGCTTTGTAGGCTTTTTAGATGTTGATATGAAAATTTGGGGAATAAAATTAAGTTTGATTTATGATAAATGAAATAAAGTGGACATGCAGTTTAATGAATAAATTATTATTTAAACGATGAAAAAAATTCTGAATCTATATCTATAATCTATAATCTATATTTTATTTTTAATTTATATCAATGATTTAACAGATTGTATTAAATTTTCTAAATTCTTATTATATGCTGATGATTTAAAAATATTTTCTCATATATCTA
>JAPYZE010000533.1:0-37256 GCA_030522805.1 Leptomastidea abnormis
GCCCCCCAAGTTTGGTTCGATTATCTCTTTTTGTTCCAGAATTATCCTTGAATTCTGATTTTACCCCGTTCTCAAAATACCCCATCTTCCCCTATATGTTTCCGGACACTGTCGTCCCAGTAAAATTAACCGATAAAGAGTATGTATATGTACATATCGATGTGCCATTTCGAAAATAGAATTAGCAAGTAGACTTCAATGCTTTTCTCTCTTTCTTTCTATATACCAAGTCAACGAACTTATACGTTATAACCTCACAGCAGTCACTCGTCCATCCGTCGCATCCCGTATATACACACATCTTCCAACTTCCCACTGCATAATACATGTATAACGGACGTGAATATGCAGACACAGTCATAAGAAGGGAGGGAGGGCAACATTTAACTATATTCATCCTAGAGATAGAACCTATTCTCGCCAATCAGCTCCGAACAATACTACACTCTATATACATCGCATAAAAACAAAAAAGACAGTATAAACTCTCTCATACACTCACGTACATATACATACACATAAACTCTTTAACTTCCTTCATAAAGAGAAAAACGAGAGAGAGAAAGAGAGATACAGAACTCAGCGGGTGTCCAATAAAACATCATCTCGACGCTTTATCGCGCAAGCTCTTCTCTCACACTCTCTTCCGCGCTTCCAACTTGATATTACTAAATTGAAATAAACGCGTGGCACACGCTTGCTATAGTATAGACCGAGTGAGTTGGTATATATGTACATGCGTCAGATGAGGGAAATATCGTACTTTACACACACACAGACGAACATACACGTGTTGCACCTTTACTATATATGTACCGTTTAATAGAGGTGCCTGTCCAGTAGTTACAGCAAGCTATACGACTGATATCTTAGGGGTTAATCGTAACCGACGATATATACTCTCGGTATGGTATAGGTATATATGGTTTATAGGTATATATCGGTACCGAATCCGCTGCCACATACTCTTTTTCTCTCTTTAGTATATATAGGATCCGCGAGATCGAAAGATAGCGTGTGTTCGAATTAAGTTGATCTGCAGGGGGGCTAGAAAAAGTCTGTTCCGTTTCGCTACTCAAAACCGAACGAGAATTATATATGTATACCTATATATACCGATGACGGCCGTCATCTGTCTCTCTAACCTGACCTCCTGTGCAAAAGAGAGTAGG
This sequence comes from Leptomastidea abnormis, assembly GCA_030522805.1. NCBI lineage: Eukaryota > Metazoa > Arthropoda > Insecta > Hymenoptera > Encyrtidae > Leptomastidea > Leptomastidea abnormis. Next base: position 1,173 of record JAPYZE010000533.1, read on the forward strand.
TATACCACTTCCTGGTGCATCAACAAACGTTATTTATTTATTTTCTTTTTCTTTTTTTTTTTAATGTGTACAGATGATCGAATTGCATTTGCTTGGATATATCCTACTCTCGTGACCTCTCCCGCTAGATCGATTTTTCTTTCTCCCAACGGGCCTCTTCAAAACTGTAATGAGCAATGAAAATTCTAATCAAGGTAATCGCTCTGTACTCGATACCGTAACTTATTACAGTACATGAATAAAAAAAATATACCTTCTTGATGTAACCCCCCATGGCATCAGAGAAACAGTTCGTTTTTTTTTATATTATATATAGTTTGAGAAATGGTAATAGCAAGTAGTCGATTAAACTTTATAATTTTATTTTTTAATTGTTCGTTCAACCAAAAAATTATAAAAATTACAAGAATAAAAGTCTACGACTAATGAATAATCAAAATTTACTCCGCGAAAGCATTATGAAAATAGCCTTTGGATTATTCGACGACCCCTAGCAGTCGCGACGACGTTATAAGCAAAGAAAGACTCGTAGATGTAAATTACAGAACATTTAATTCGAGTACGGTCTGAGACGCTTTCTTGGGAAATAAAAAAAAAATAAATAGTGGCAAAGCAGCAAACGGTACAACTTTTTTTTTTATTCTTAATTTCTACCCGAACCGATGTTCAACGACTAAAAAAAAAAAAAAGGAATAAGGCAAGTTTCTTCCTTTCTTCTTCTTTTTTTTTATCTTTCGCTTCTTTTACCCTTAATCGCCATTCATTTTGCAATTCCCTCGATTCATTACATCTTTTCATTCATTAGCTACCGCTTGCCTTAGCATCACACAGCAGCAGCAGCATCGCAATTTCACTCCCACAAGCTTCAGCAACTTTCGCTCCAACACTCCACCTTCTTTTCCTCATCCTCGGTTAATTTCGATTTGAATTTTTAACGCCCAATCTCAGCTTTCTTTCCTTTCCACCCACAACTTTCCCTCTATACATTGCTTTCTTCTAGTATAGATCTCTTCGCGGAAGCTTTTCGCCGCGCGAAAGATGATGAGTATACGGTAGCTCTCGAGGCTCTTTGATTGATGCGTACCTCACGGAAAGGATAGCAGCTATATCTACTCCCCAGCAGTACCAAGCGATTATTTCCTTCTTTCTCCCCTTACCCCCTTTTCTCTTCATCCTTAACAAACGAGCCACGAGTTCGCATCTAATTAAATAACCGCACTAGCTGGCAGCCGGTAGCTCAGCTAGAGCTTCTCTCTCTCTCTTTCTCTCTCGCTTACTTCTGCAAGCTCTCGTCTCCTAGTCGACGTGTACCTACACTCCCGTAGAGAAAGAGAGAGGAGAGAGAGAGAGAGACCGAGGAATCCGTATAATTAGCCGAAGAGAAATACGAAGAGGGAGAACGGGAGAAATTTATTTACGCGCAGCGACAGCACCAGCAGCTACGACGGCGACGACGACAATGAGAGCCGTGTATCTTCCTACCTCCTCCTTCTCTTCATCTCACTCCCTGATACACATACACATACATAGTAGGTCGTTTGCTTGCACTCTCGGGATGTTATTGATTAAACACGAGAGAAGCACAAGCACAAATTTCACCCAGATATATATGTATACGTATATATGAGTGATTTCACGTGTCCGCGCGAAGCACATTCAATTTTAATTAACGCGAATTTCGAATGCTTAATTTAATTAACGGCATACTTATATACATATATAAATTTTCCTTTTTTTTTCTTTAAATTTTTAAGCCACCACCAAGCTTTTTCTCTGTAGAAAGGAGAGAAAGAGATAAGGAGGTATAATCTCTGACGTGGCTTACTATACTGTGAAGCTTTCAGAGCTTCTTTCGTTTCCAAACACTCTCTCTCTTTCTCCCTCTTTCTTAGTGTGCTGTTCTTACATTATCCAGGGAAGCAATGGAAGTAAGGGGATGATGATGAGGTAGATAGGAATTTAAATAAGGCTCGTTTAATTATTTAATTAGCGCACGAATAAATGCAGAATCAGCAATTATACGTAATACTTGTCTCTTTCTAATAATAGCGTAACTGCTAATCAAAATCAAATTTTAGTACAGGTACGTGGAAAATAAGATTTGATTTTTAAATGCATTCTCGTGTGTGCATAAATGGAAATTCAATGTGTCCTTGAAGATTGTAATAAAAAAAAAAAAAAATAGAGTTAGTAATGTACGTTGATAGAACGAGAGAGACTTGCTGTCGCAAAGGAGAAACACAGCATAATGAGGCAAGAAAACGTAGAGAGACAGAGAGTACATAGTATATAGAAGAGAGAAAAAGAGAGAGAGAGACGGTAGGCGAGGCCATCGATTAAGCGACTAGATTACTCCTCGCCCCAACATCAGCAGCAGCAGCAACAGCAACAGCACCCATTACTCCTTACGTGCATCAATCATTTAGCAATAGCTGCGCATACGCGAGAGTGAGAGAGAGAGAAAGATAGTCTGCAAGAGTTGGCTTGAAAATCATTCACTTGTGAATTAGACCGGCGGCGATATGTGTACTTCATTTATTGCTCCAGTAGCTCCTTGTGTTTACGTCTATGTAGTGCAGCTTACCTATATACCTATACTATCCATATATATAATATGTGTATATGTGCGTGTATTTTCCAAGTTCTCTTTCTTAGTGTACGACAAGGACGATGTGGTAAAATGTACATCGACTCCTTTTTCACTCACCAAGAGTAGAGTAGAGTAGAGTAGAGAGAGAAAAAGACGCGCGACGTTAAATGCGTGACTTGGACGATTTTTCATGTGTACGAGCATATGCCCTCGAGGCCTTTCTTGTACTAGTAGAGCGTATATAGCTGGTAATTAAAACGCCTGTAATTTGTTTCGGATTTTCTCGTGAGCTGGGTTATAAACACACCGTTTGATCTTTTTATTTATTTTTTTTTTTATTTTAGACTTTGTAGTTTGGTTGAGGAAAAATACGATGGAAAATTATGGGGTTTAAGAGAGAGAGAGAAAGAGTATAGTGTGTGGTGTGTGATCGATTGAGTTACTTTTGATTAATTGATGTCGCGTCGATATATAGTTATATACTATTTATTATTGTTGATATCTTTATGATTTTTTGGCCTAATACGTGTATATAATAATAATCTTTATATTAATTCGTATGGAAATAGCTTAATTACAAGGTTCTACATTGTTATTACGTTTTTTTTTTTAGTGTATAATATAAAATACAGTTTGGTAACTATCAAAATTTCTAATCTTCATTGTTAGGCAAATTTTATGAATACATAATTATATTAACCTCCCTTGCTATTTTTTTTTTTTTTTTTTTTTTAAATACTCATCAAAATTAAGACAGAGAAAGTAATTATATCGAACAAAAAGAAAAATCATTAAATCTTTCTTTAGAAAAAAATGTGAAAGAATTTTAACATCGAGTGTAGGCATCAGGTAAAAATAAGAAAAAAAAGAAGAAGAAAAAAAAATGTTCTTGAAAAGTGCCCGATCGAAGTCAACAACGGGAACGACAAGATCGTGATCTCAGAAAGAGAGTAAAAAAAGGAAAAGAGGAGGGTGAGGGAATAAGAAGGAGTTACAGTGACGAGGTTAAATCCAGTCTTATTCGTCGTCTTCGATAGACGATATCGACATAGACTATATAGAAGCTAGCCAGATGAAAAATCCAGATCCTCTCTCGTCTCTCCCCGGAGGCTCTTACGAGGAAGTGAATTCCTAACGCTCGCTTATCGTCCGACATCATCGATAGCGCCTCTCTCTCTCCTCTCTATACCTGGGACGAGCATCTCCAGAAGAGTCCCGAGAGTAAATTCGTACACTAGTCTCTCTCTCTCTCACTCTCACACACACAGGTAGACACAGACACACACATACTATACTCGGCTGTTAAAGCATACCCTTCTTGCAGTTGGTGTAAATGCATTGGTATAGTATGTATAGAGGTGGTGATGGGTGTATGTAAGACACAGAGAAAGAGAGAGAGAGAGAGAGAGAGAAGAATGAAAGGATAAAAGGGGGGAGGAGGGGAGGGAGGAGGATAAGTAACGGCTCGACTGACAATGACTTGAGTATGTTATATACCTATACGCGTTAAGGCTACACGCGAATTTACTCTCGAGAGCTCAAGCACACACGTGAGAGCAAGCTTGTTGCGGAGAGGGCTTTTTTTCGCGAGAGAGAGAGAGAGAGAGAGAGAGAGAGAGAGGCGCCGTAGTGTTGAATTGACGCGGGATGTATATATACATACAGCGAGAAAGGGATTTATATGGACGTTGGTGGTAGATGGAGGTAGAGAAAGAGGAAGGTTGGGGAGGGAAAAAAAGAGAAAGCCACGAAAAGATCGCCGGTGCCTGGGGGGAGAAAATCACGGGTAGTTTCATCGGCGAGGTGCACGTGCGCGTGTATGTATACGTATATACGCGGGCTTTTAATAACTCGGCCGATGCGCGTTCCATCTCCCACTTTTCCTCTCCTCTCTCTCTCTCTCTCTCACACACTTGGTCTTTCTGAATTTACAGCGGCGTTCGATTAAAATGCCCGGGTTTTACGCGAATCCTCCGGAGGCGATAAAGTCCAAGCAACAGCAGCAGCAGCAGCAGCATCACCAGCCATAGTATGGCTGTATATAGCTTTAGTTGCTGTGCCATACTACTGAAGAGAGAACGAGAGAGAGAGAGAGCTTTTTACTACATGCTCGTTCGCATCGTCCTTTATGTAGTAGTGTGTATATGTGTGCGAGCTGTACGCGTGTGTCTCTCTCGATACAGACTTTAAACTTCGCTGCGCTCGTCGTGACATTAATGCGTGCAACATGACGTGCCCACTCGCGCGCATGGCTCTTTCTCTCTCTCTATACGACATATACATATATGCGCCACGTTGTACATACGTATAGTTCAATGAATGTACACCTATATACACATTTACGTTGCTTGGGAAAAAGCAACGAGCAATTTTTGTCTTTTATTCTTACTTTCTTTCTTTCTCTTTTACGCCGATGGTGATGCTGGCTGCTTCTGCTGTTTTATCGGCTACAGACGTCTAACACACACAGCATGTGCATCGTCGCTTTTTCGGTTAAATTAAAAGTGATATTTTAATGACGATGCGGTTATATCTATGCTATATATAGAAGATGTTTAATGTTCCCGTGAAGGAGTCGGATTATTGAGATTAGATAAGTGCGGAAGATATTATAGAAAAGTAAGGTCGAACTTATATTCCCTTATTTCTTCCTCTTTCTTCCCTCCCCCTCCTTCTTTGCTTAGAAACATTACAACGGATTTACACTCGCTATGTATATAATATAATATATGTTGGAATATTCCAATGCAAATGCCAAAGTTACGGCATTTATTTTAACTCAAGTAGGAAAGCAAAAGAAGAAAAAAAAAATTAAATTCAACAAGAGCCTCTCTCTATGCAACGGAAAACGAGATGAGGTTCAATTAAATATATATCCAAGCTTCTTTCTTTCTCTAGCAATATAACCCATGGGGGCCTCTTTCTCTTTCTTATAACGTATAGCAATATCACGAGAGGAAATTCAATCGTCACGAAGTAAGCGCTTGCTTGCTTTCTTGCTTATACTATATACTGGCTGATACTTTAGACATCACGTACCAATAAGCAACAAAAGCACCCAAGAGTCGCCCAATTTAGAAAAGAGCATTAAGTAACGGTATTCTTGCAATAAGCTTATATATTCGACTGCTATATATGCTATATAGCTCAAGCAGCGTACAAGTGTGCAAAAGTCATTTCAGAAAGTTTACTATATATTATATAGAAAAGGGTTACATAATACTACTCGTAAATAGTTGGAAAATCAAAGCTTTATATATACATATATAATGTAGGGAAAACTGTCGATCTTTAGTAATGTTAGATAGTAGAAGGTAAGTAGAGAAGAAGAAAGAGGTAAAGGTGATGGTTGGTGGTAGTATAGAGACGAGTAAACGATTAGATCCAGGCGCAAGCTCAATCTGTCCTCTCCACGTCCACTAAAACTTCTTTTTCCTCTCGTCTCGACTCGTTCAATTCCACAGGACTCTTGGCTCCTCTTTGTTCATCTCTCTTTCTCTCTTTTCTCTTACACTGCAAGCACATATTCGCGTCTTCTCTCTTATTCCATCTCCGTTTCTCTCTCGTTGCGCGTCTTTTCTCGTTTTACTACTACTACCACGCTATACCTTCTCAGCACCCTGTGTGCCCTTTCCACCTCCCCGCTCGCGCGCATGTTCTTATCTCTCTCTCTTTCTCTCTCTCTCTCTCTCTCTCAAGCTTCTTCTCCTTCTATACCTTCTTCTTGCTATATAGCGCAAGAGACCGGCTCAGCAGTTTCTTCCACTTCGCCAAGCTCCCATGACGCGAGCTCGCGCAAGAGAGGCTCTGGGATATACCCCTTTTAAACTCCCAGGCTGCAGCTGCAACAGCAATACCAGCCTTCTCTGCTCTCTCTCTCTCTTTCTCATCCTTCGTTCTTTCTCTCTCTCTTTCTTGCTCTTTGGACTTCCGTCATGACTAACCTTCGACTCCCATCTTTCCACCTATATCCCTCTCTCTCTCTCTTTCTCAACCTACCAACCTCGCGATCATCCTTCGAGCTCGCGTATTTCTCTCTTCCAAACGTTCTAACATTACCCCCCCCCCTCCTTCGCTTACTATCACGAAGCTCTAAGCTCATGTGTATGTTCACCTATACTAGATCCGGTGGGTATATAGCTATGATGCTATGTGTAGTAGAGTTAAGAGGGTACCATACGTCAAATGGATGAGCTCGAAAAATTCAATCATATTTCGGAATTTTTTATACCGAGAGTTATAGGTTGATGGCCCCCCTGCCTGGTTCTCTCATGCACTTTTGACCCCAATATCCGTCGATATAAATGTAGGAGGCATGAGAAAGCGCACTTTGAAACAATGAGTTATCAGAGAATTTGCTTTTCTCTCTCTCTCTCTCTTTCGTTCTACTCTTAACATGACTTTTAAGCTATGGAGAAGCTGTGCTTGATAGCCGTACTTGTTTATTTTTTTTTCTTCTTATTTGTTTGCCAGATATCAATCAGCAGACTGAATTATGAAACGCGAGGACGAGAAAGAGGAAAATTAGAAGTATCAGTCAGCCGTTAAACTGATGTTTCGATTCAGTTTTATTTTATTTTTCATTTTTATTTCTCAATTTATTTAAGAAAGAATTTCTATGTGTTATTGAGGTATGCTTTATAATTTCTTATAGTTGTATCTTATTTCATTATTTAATTTTTTTTTTATTTTATTCAGAATAAAACGTTTCATAACTTTAATGAGTAAACAAAATTATAAGCATAGTTAATGTTTCAAAGAGTAAAATATAAAATCAAAGCATTTTAATTCGCGTCGTTCAATTCAAATACAATCTGCAGTAGTAACAGACAGGTTCAATCAGACATAACATTATATTTGTTTTTTTTTTCTTTTCCTCAACCTCTAATAATAACATATCACATTTAACTTTCTCATGAAGCTAAACAATTGAGTATGTATGTATGTATATGATGGTGAGAACAACTCGAGATTCTGGCACTCACCGTCAAATTTTTTTACTCAAACTCCTATATCAACAGCCTCTACTTGTATACAAAACGTAGCTCTAACGTACATATATAATGATATCGCGATTTGATTCGAAACAATTAAACACGATAGGCTCGCAATCGAATTCATCTCGACAAAACACAGAGAAGCGCCTATAGCCGTTGAAAGTTTCACCACAGAACGTCGTCGTCGTCGTCCTCTGTATTATGCATCTATAGCAGCTAGCCCATGTTGTAAGCATCATCAAAGCGCAAGAACCAGAGGTTGGAAAGAGAGAGACAAGGCACAGAAAGGAGAATGAGTTTTTGTGCAATACGTTCGGGACATACCGCGCGACGATAGCTTCTGGTATATATATACACTCCACGTCTCCACCCTCATTCTATCCCCTCTCATCCTATATAGCAAGACGTAAAATCTACCTTGTTGGCTATGATCGAAGCTGCTACTACCTACTGCAGCTGCTGAACTTTAAACGTATTTTTCTCTCTTTCTTCATTCCAACTAGACGCGTGTAGGTGTATAGCTCCCGTTTTATGTGTCTCCAGACTCCTCTCTCTTTCTCTCTCTCTTTCTTTCATCCCACGCAGCAATATATAGCAACCGCCCCCGCGTACACTGAAGAACTCAGAGCTTCTCTTTTTATTGTTACAATTCCATGAGGAGCAACGAGAGAGAGAGAGAGAGAGAGAGAGAGAGCGAAGAAAGGTTCCGCGTAATTTACCGCTAAACATTTCGGAACCCCACCAACTTCTCTTTCTCTCTCACTCCTATACCCGAGCCGACCAATAAAACTTTTTTCCCGGATGAGAAAAGCACACGCTGGGCTTTCTGTCTTGGATGTATACTATCTTCCTTCTTGGTGATTCAAGAGTAGGTAGATGTTAAGATAGAGGGGGCAGTATATAGTATAAAGCTTACGAGAGGAGAAGAAGAAGAAGAAGAAGAACCGGCCCTGGCAAGATTGGAAAATATGTTTATTGGCTACTACTGCTGTAGGAGTCAATAGCCGAGTCTCACTTACGTGCGCGTGCGAGTGGAGCTTTACGAGCGTAAAAGAGAGAGAAAGAGAGGCGTAGGTAGATATGTGAGACTATTGAGAGCTAAGTCGTAAAGGGATGTAAAAGAGAACTGGGTCGATGATGATGATGATGATGATGATTATGATGTCGTAATCAATTAAACATGAACAGTCGTCAAAATCAATATCGATATGAAAACGTTCGAGAAATAATATTGTACCCTGTGTGTATATACGTTTTTCACTGTTGATTTATGTCAAGCACTTTTTATTTCTTTTTTTACTTTTTATTTTTCAATATTTTTAAATTGACACGGAAGAAGACCTTGCGAAATGATGAAAGTTTTCAATTGAGTTTTATGATACGTTAGTTGCGACATAGCAATTCTTTTTTTATTTTATTTTCATTTCTATTTTTTTTTTTTTTAATCAAAATAGAAAAATGTGAAAGAAAAAACAATTTTTTGCACGTCAATTATAAGAAATATAAAAAAAAATTTTAGCCAAGCATCTGTGCTTATGGAAACAGCTGCAAAAATACAAGATTTAAAAAAATCTCGTTCTCTTTCACACATACGTTTATGCATATCAAATATTTTCGATCCTGATGGTAGCAATCGTAGCGAATAGAATGAAAGCAGAAAGCAACACGTAAAATTTTATATATATATATACGATACGCGCAATATTTAAATGACACGCATGTCCATCCGACTCGTAAGCTCTTAAAAACGTATACATTCAAAAATGTATAAAAATGACTTATTCCGCCTGCCCAGCTGCATGATCCACGCAAAACGTCCATGTCTGTACGAATTTCATACGAGTCACGTCAATTGCGCAACACGAGCACAAGTCGAAAAATTTTTCCTCATCCAGCTGCACATGCAGTTATATATCGTGTTTATTTCTGTTTTTTTTCTCTCTCCACTACTGGAGTTTAAAAAATTGGATGGAATTGGTGTACGTATACATCCATGCAAAAGGAAAGATGATTATTTCAGATAAAAGTTTTGCCGATTATTATCATCCTGACAATTGCAATATTTTGATAAGTATAAAATAACATTTATTTTTATATCCTTATTCGTTTTTACCAATTTTTTATTTTTCCCATATCTAAAAAAATTTCAACCAATTTTTTCATTACATCTCTCAATATCATATTCTTTTTTTTTCTTCAATCGACAGTATAAACGATCGATTTAAACGTTCCAACCCTCAAAGAGCGGTCTCCGATCTAAACAACGTTGAGATAAAATCAACCGGAAAAAAATCGAGGGCGATCCAAAACGCTTATAACAAGCAGCGATAATTTTTCTCAACCAAACAGGGCATAATTCAAAAAGTCTAGCAACATATATCTCTAGGTCGGTTGCACGAAAGAAATAGATAGAAGAGAGCAGCAAAAGCAGCAGCAACAGCAGTATAAGGCGGAGGCTTGCACTCCTCTATATAACGTGCAAGTAAGAGAGAGAATCCAGACACGACTTAGCCCTCCGTTTTGATTAACAAACGCCCATAAAGCCTCCGCTTGGTTCATCTATATATGTACATACTCTCGTGCAATCGTGCAAACTATCCATGGTATACATATAAGTACGCTCCCGTGCCCGGGCCACGATTCCCATCGAGGAGAGAGCGACTCTCCATCTCTTTTTCTCTCTCGAAGAGATCTGGTGTATATAGTAGTACGAAAAAAATGTCCGAAGCGGTGCAGCAGAAGCGAGAGCATACGCTGGAGAATGAAGAAGAAAAAAAAAGAAAGATCCGAGAGAGGGAGAGCTCGGGCAGCCGATCGCTCAAGCGTCCGATTTTTCGCGAGAGCTCCTGCTGCTGCTGCTGCTCTTGCTTACTATTCTCTGAGCTTCTATACCTTCTATATCTCTTCTTTCTCTTACTCGTGCGCTCTTTGCGACTTACAATATAATTAACTCGATCCAAAGAAGGAGAGCAAGAGCAGGAGAGAGAAAATAGAGAAAAGAGAGTAAGAGTATGGAGCTAGAGATTCACCGATGGCGATATAGAGAAGGGCCCCCTTGAGCAAGTCACGCGTCTCTGCGCTCCAGGCTCTGACTCTCCTGCTTCTTCTCTCTTCTTCTTCTTCTTTTTCTTCTCCTTTGGTCCTACTATATATATATACACTCTCTTTCCTTCTCTTTCTCTCTTTTCTTTTCTATTTTTTCCTTTTTGTATACGTTTTATCTACCTTCGCGAGCGATGTTTCCTCGTTTTGTCTCGATTTCCGTTCCGCTGTTTACGCGATACCTATCGAAACGTGCTGCACTCTCTTCTTCGCAAGTTCGTTTTCCTATATATTTTTACCTACTATATATACATTCACACATATACATACATACAAACATACATACTCTTTCCATTTTCCTTTTTTTCTTTTTTGCTCTTTGTCTTTTGGCCTTTTGTATTTTTATTCCGTCTTTCTCTCTTTTTCTCTTACGGACCGAGAGAATCAAAAAATAATATAAACATGGCTAACAATTTTTCGATCGATTCAAATTTAACGATAACTGGCATTTTTATTTAAGAAAAATAGTTATAAGAAATTTGTTGTATGTGCATTTTTTTTTTAAATAACGCAATTTTTTAAATGGATATATATTTTTAATAATTGCCATTTAAAAAAGGATATATTTGCTTGCAAAGAGAGAGAATATCGAGAAGTAGTCACGTACTACCATCGACTAAAGAGAAAAACGTAAATTCTTGTACATAGCTTTTTTTTTCTTTACTTTTTTTTTCTTTTTCATTCAAAGAAATACCAATATACATACAAAAAAAGAAAAAAAGAAAGTTAATGTTTGGTTTCCATTAAAAAGCACATACACCCCGCGCAAGTGGTATAAAATTATAGCCTTGAAAATAAGGTCGTACTTGGAAAACACCTTTTCAAATATAACTGAGGGAGAGAGAGAGAGTAAGGGAGGGTTATACTTAAGTGAAATTTTGACGAAATGCTTTATAATTCCTTATTACGTAAAACTACCGAAAGCAATTTAATTTTTCCTTTTTTTTCTTTTTATTTAACCTACCAACGTTTTCATCAAGAAGACAAAGAGAGCTAAAGATTGTAAGCCCTTCTCTTCTCGATTGACTCATTACTTATTTCTCTTTCGAATTTACATAAGAGATTGGCAAAATAAAAACGCGCCTTCAAAACCTTTGATCAATTCCACTTATTTATACATATACTTTCCCTCCTTCCCCCTTTATTAAGCAACATTTTAAACTCGATTCAAAAATGTTCACACAACTACACAAGCTCACGCACACGCACAAGCGAGGGACATCACACCGGAACGAATTAATTTCTTATTTTGCGACTTGCCATTTAAACGCGTGTATATGTGCTATCCACTTGCGCCACTTTAACTTATTCAAAAAGGGCGCACGAAGGAAGGAAAGAAAAATAAAAAAAAAAAAAAACAGCAGAAGAGAACAGTGGTAGAGTAGAATGAAGGGAGGGTATATAGAGGCGAAACAATCCCTGCGCGGTAGCCGCGAAGCAACACGCCAGCTAGCGCCAAGTAACAAACCGGCGGTGTGTTTCCTCGTTTTGTCTCGATTTCCGTTTTCTCCGCGGCAGTGGTTGCTCTCGCGAGCTTGCTCTTTCCTTTTCTCTCTCTTCCTTTATTTTTTTTTCTCGCTTTCTCGCTCGCTCGCGCGAGTGCGATATCCATCGGAACGTGCACTGTGTGCTGCTGCTGCCGGGCCGGTTCTCTGACTCTACCACATCCTACTCCTACTCTTCTTCCTTTTCTTTCTTTCTTTCTTTCTCTCTTCTTCGTTCAACTTTTATTTGCTCGTTGCTCGGGCGTTTGTCTCTTTAGATTCCGCTCGCACGGCCAGCCGATTCATCGCGTCGACACGCGGGGGACTTTTCTCTCTGTACCTATATATACCCTTGTCTTCTCTTCTCTCTCTTTCCTCCCTCCTAACATTTATTTTTCTCTCGACTTTTCCTCCTCCTTTCTTTATGTTTTCGGTGAGAGCATCTATTTTTTTTTTCATCTTCTTCCTCTTGTCCGCGACGCGTTTACTACTTCGATGAGCCTGACAGCCACGACAAATGAAACTGACGTCGTACACTCAGTTCTGAAGGAGAAAACTTCGAACGCATGCGGAAGCGAGTTGTGAGGATCGAGAGGTTTTTTTTTACTGACTATCCTACTGCTCCAAAAACTCTTAAGAGATTTATGATCCTGGTGGAGTAGCTATAAATAGATTTTTGGCGGAGAACAATACTAGATTGAAGCTTGTGATTTTACTTAAAATGAGAGGATAAACGTGATGTAGCTTTCGTTTTTTTTTTTTTTTATTGAAAATTTTTAGTTTTGATTAAAATAAAATGACGAGCTTTTTGACAGTGTGTATGCTTTTTTATGGGAATGTGATCATTTGAAATTTTATTGCTAGTAATTTGAGCTAGTGAAACTATAAAGCCAAAATTTTTTTAATAACGAAAAAAAAATGAAATGAATGCAAACATTTGCCAGTTTTGAATCAACATTCGTTCTTTCAAATGTATGATAGACAGAAAAAAATTTTTATTTTTAAAGAGACGTTACTGTACGTCATAAAAAAGAGGAACTAAAAATGAAATGTGCATGATTAAAACAACTCTCAACAAAAGATAGAAATATTTTTTAGGAACTCTAATATTAAAATAAAAAAGTAAAAAACCATTTCCACTAATAAAAGTGCAATCGTAAATTTTTGCACATCTGCACTGAATCAATCATTGGTGCCACTGTAGCAGTAGGTTTCACTGCTGAGAGAAAAAGAGAGAGAGCTTTACAAGAAATTATTCGATATGCACTACTCGGAGGTATGAGGTCTGAAGTGCAATATGCTTTAAGCAATTCCACATGATTTTTTACTTGCCAAGGTATGGTTATATGATAAAAAAAAAGAAGAAAAAAGAAATAATATTTTTAAGTGTAATAAAAAAGATCATTGACCTTTATTACTGTTTTTACTACTACTTTTATAAATGAAATTTTAAAAATGTAGCTAATTAAAATTTGTTTGAAGTGAAAAAAAGTATATGTATAAAAAAATTGGCTTTTAATTAAAATAGGAATATCCGAATAACGTTTACAATAAAGCAATGGGTACCAGAAAAATTTTTTACTGACAGAACTTTAATTTATTTGCAGACTGATAATCTGTTCTATCAATTGAAAAAGTTTTTTGCAAATTAAAATTAACTTTTGAAAAAAAAAATCAAAGTAAGATAAAAGGGTAACACACACGCAGACAATATACGTAATTAACAAGCAGCATGTAAAGAGTACTCTTTAAAATTAATTAGCTTTCATAAAATGAAAATTCAATTTATAAAATTATTAAATTTCATTTATTATTTACTTCCCTCAAACATTTATATATCATATATAGAACACAAAAGAAGTTGGAATAATAATTTAATGAAAAAATATCCATCATTATAATTTCTGCATAAATTAAAACCATTCCAACATTAAAAAAAAAAAAAAAAAGAGAGAGAAAAAGTAATCGAGATAATCACAAATAAATTTTACCAAAGCCTCCCAGCCGTTTCTTTACTCCTCCCCGATAAAAAAAAAAAAAGGGAAACGCACAAATCGTATAGAGGAGGGAGGGAGGGAGTGAGAGAATCCTGTAACGCGTAACAAGCAAGCGACGATCAGACAGCGCGTTAACTCGATCGGTTCTCTCTTTCAGAGAGTGTGAGAAAGAGAAAGAAGCGAGAGAGGCCTTGGTATAGACAAGCCATCTAAATCAATCGGTTCCGCACCCCACAAAAAAGAAAAAGAAAAAAAAAACACGATACTCTCTGACCGAGCTGGAAAAACGTCGCTGCTTCTCCTGAAGGTGGAAAGTTGGATAAAAAAAAAAAAGGCGCGCAAGGGCTATATCTCGTGCTGCATCTAATCTCAGCAATCTTATCTATCTACTCTCGACCGTCTTTCTCATTCTCTCTCTTTCTCTCTCTCTCTTTCTTTCTCGCGCTTCTAGCCAGCCACCGTGTATATATATACCAAAGACTCTACCCTTCCCGTACCAATCCGATAGCCTTTCGTACTCTACTGGCTAAGTCAGGCGTAGCCAAAGTAAGAATACAAGGGGATATTCCCGCAAATCTACACTCGATAAGAGACCTTTCTGCCATCACCACCACCACCAGCTCTTATACTCACACACATGTGGTATGTATGTATATTTATAAGTGTGCGTATATTCATGTATATACATATATACATAAGTGTTCTATTCGTCCTTTTCTCATTGACTATATTATATACAGAAAGCTAGGCTCTCTCGGGTCTCCTTGGGCTCTCCTCTGTTCAAAGGGTAAGAAAGAGATGCGCGAAAAGGAGTAGGAGGGGAACTCGAATCGCGCACGGAAATCATCTATTCACTCTTTTCTCCCCCCCCCCCCCCTTACCACCCCTGAAGCAACAGGAGGGTGTGGGTTATCGGTCCGACGCCATCTTCGGATGTGTCTCGCCTCGGGCTTTATTTTCATACATCCAAGAGAAGGGGGGTATAGGGGAGCGTTGACACTTTTCGATTGCTTTTCGTTTCGAGAGAAGTCGTTTTTCTTTCCTCTCTCTCTCTCTCTCTCTTTTACTCTCCCGTCTGCTTGATGTATATATTTTTTTTATATACCAATATACACGCACATTCGACTAACTGGATATATATCTCTTTGTTCCTTATCAAACACACTAAAGCTCTCTTGCATGCAAATTTTATTGTCAGCTATAGGAGAAAATAAAAATAATAATAATAAAAAAAAAAGGAAAAAAAGATTTCAAAGAGAAGGGTTTATGAGGATTACAGATTCGATCAAGTATCTTTTACTGTATGATGTTGTGTGTGTGTGTGTGTGTGTGTGTGTATATACAAAGTGTTATTTTATATATAATGTTTCACGTTTAGTATATACATACACCTATTCTCTTCTTTATATACGTATCTTTATACGTATGTCCATATAATAGCTCAAGATATATATTTACACCTATATACCATAAATATACATATACACATGCATCTTCATGAATCTTCGAATTGAAATGTATGACTTTTGCCGAGCGTTCTCGTTCTTTCTTATATACAATATAACATACCCACATATCTACTATATCCCTCCGGATATATATGTATATACACCAAGAGATTCTACAACGTATTTTCTATACCTAATACGCAAGAGAAGAGTATCAGAGCTCTCAGATGTCTCACGCACTTAATTATGAAATTTTCCATGCTCGACTTGACGTGCAATAATTCTCTCTCTCCAGGTCAGTCTATATACATACTATATGTACCTATGGTATATGTATGTATGTATGTATGTATGTGAAAGATCGGTAATATACGCGCTTGGAAAACTGAGAACTTCTCTTACTTTAATCTAACACCAGCTGCTGCTGCTGTTGCAGCTACTATATAGTATACACGCATATATACATATATCGTATACTTTCTCAATATATCGACTTACCGTACACGTGTGCCTTAGGGATAACTGACTCTTTCACTCACTCTCTTACTGATGCAGCGTATATCGAATGTCGAATGAGAGACGAGTAGCTTAATGAGCCACCCAATTACAAACCAGCCGCACGTCAGGAGGCTAAATTTCTCTTTTTACAACATCGCTAACGCGGATTTACCGCCTCTGAATGTTACTACTGCTGCTGCTGCTATTTTATAAATAAAGATGCTCGACTTTATTTTTTTTTTCGACTCATTATACTAAAAAGCAGATCAGCGTAATACCTTTAAATTAAGAGTATTTCGTTATAGTTGAAGAAAAGAGCCAAGGTCGTATAATTTGAAAGACTTTGGCGAATAAAGAAAGTGTTTAGTCCTTTCGGATTAGAGATTAAAAGCCTGTCTTCGGAATGGTTAGGCTCTGTGTGTATAGGGCGACGATTTCATTACTTAAACGTGGATCAAAAGCTAAATCAGGGGAATGGAATATAGAGAATTCCCCTTGTGCTTGTCATGCGAATCGACCCAAGAGGTCTAACCCCCTGATGAAGGAGGAGGAGGACAGTTAAGAGAGAAATCTCTTCGTGAGTAAGAGAGAGACACATTGTTCGAAATAATGTGAAATTAAGATCGTGGGACACAACACTAAGAGAAGGAGATGCGAAGATGAAGAAGTTGCAAAGAAAGGAAGGGAAATATAGCACAAGCTGGTCGACAAGAAAATGCGATTACTTGGAGCTATATTTTGTGCTTGCGCGAAAGTAGCAGCAGTCTTTTTCCTCTTTGTTTTGTTTCGTTCTAGAGTGTATATATGGTGTTTCTGCGCAAGCGCATGTCTACCTACTATTCCTTCTTGTGTATACTATAGTTTGATTCGACGTGGGAATTAAAGCACAGATTATTCGTCGCTAGAGTTGGGCAAATTGCTCGTTTGGGAATTGAAAAATGGACGAGTACAAAGTGTTTTGGTGTAATGTACTTTCATGGGATATATTGCTTTTTGAGAGGTTGTGTATTACTTTGTTGCATTTTGAAAGTTTTTAAGATTGGATTTTTAAATAACTTGGTGATTAAAAACAGTAGCTTAATTTTTATGTTATTATTTTTTCGTCTCGTTTTATGCAAATATTAAAATTTTTTTTTAAATAATTTGACTTAAATGTTATTCTGCTGCTCGTCAAACCATAAAAGCTCTAGCTTTTTTTTTAAATTTTAATGACATTTCAAACATCTCTTTTTTAAAACCTTGAGAAAAATCTGAAAAAGAATCCTAAAAAGTATAACTTCAGAAATTGTATACACGTATTCATTAAATTTAAAGAAAAAGCACAACCAAAAAATAAGAAACAAAAAATCAACAAAAACAGTGACCCTTTATACTCTACTCTCCAAAGTCACTTGCATATTTGATGTATACGACGACTTTTGAAACCGTGTCTAAGCTCAAGCGACAAGAAATTCGAGAAATTCGATCAATCCCATACTCGATAGAAAAAAAAAAGAGAAAAACACCCTTTTTTCTCCTACCGTTGAATTTTTTCCCTCGCATAGAACATATATACCATATCCCGCTTATTCGCAAACAAACATACATACATACATACGTACTATACGCTATCCGATATCCAAGCAGGAAGGCTCATCCGGTCTTCTTCCTGCCCCATACGAAGGAGTCGTCGGCCTCGACACTGCTTCCCTCAACACAAGTACGATCCAAGAGAGGAGCCAACAGCTTGGAGAAGCGTCAAAGCCTTTCTTTACCTTACCTCCCACACATATAGTTTTATACATATATGTATATACACACACACACGCGAGCTTTTCAGCCGTCATCGCTTCTAGGCTCGCGCGAATTCACCCCTTTTTTTTCAAGTTAACACAGCTACACACATACACAGCAGACCCCATATACGAGAGAAAGAGAAGAGGACCTTCTCTTGTCCTTCCAAGCTTTCCATTATTCTGGATTCGGGATTTCTTTGCACAATGAGCTGCTCTGCTGTTTCTTATTTGAAATTTAAATTGCTGGCGAGAGAGCGAGTGTAGCGAGTGTAGCGTATGGTACGTCAACGCGGTAGAGCATATACCGTACAGATACACGTGCGTCATGTTGAGTCCTTTAAAAACAAAGGGCCTCAGCAGAGGTTATATGCCCGAATTGATAATAATATACGAAAGAGAAGAGAGGATGTTATATGCACGTTAAGATTGATAAGTGTGTAGCGGGTGATGTGTATAATGTGTGCTCTTCTTTCTCCGAGGCTTGATTTTCGATTCTTTTGCGAGTTTATATGCGCAACGGTAAGGTTGTTTTATAATCGTGACGCGAGAGAGAGAGAAAGAGAGGGCGTTGTTTAACTAACAATAGGGAAATCAAGGGTCTTGAAGCTACTTCCAAGCCCTTGGCTTCGAAACTAATTCCTTCTGTTAATTATACAAGAGTATAGGAGAGAGAAGAAAAGATATAGAGATAGAGAGAGAGAGAGATAGAGAGCTAGAGTAAAGGTAGATAGATAGAAGAGCAAGTTATATTCCTACTAGATGACTTAATTAATGTTTTCCAACCCAAAAAGCCCAGCTCATCACACTTAAATTGCTTTCGCAACTTCCCATCACCATGAGCGCTGCGAACTTAATTATACATTAAATCTACATTTTGATAGAGACAAGGTGAAATCCAAGAGCTTTTCCTTCTTCTTCTTCTTCTTCTTCTTCTTCTTCTCTTTAAAGAGACCCCTGCGACACAAAGAATTTTTCTTTTCTTAACCCAATAATGCCCCCCTCCCTCCGTGGCTTAATTTTGAAACAATCTCTTGACAACCTCTAACTTTCCCCTTTTTCCCCCTATAAACAAGAAACTAGTTTGCTTAAAAAATTTGATTAAATGTAACCAGGAAAGAATAGAAAAAAATTGAAATGAAAACAATAAAATTGACAGTGTAGATAGAAGTAGTAGTAGTAGTAGGTAAAGTCGAAAGGAAAATCAACGAAAGCACATAGTTGGAGAGCGAGAGAGGCTGGATTATAAAGTTGGCTACGCAGCAAAGTCGCGTGCTCCAGAGAGACTCCAGAGGTTGCTGCTGCTGTTTCGCGATCGCGCGCAGTGAGAGTTCTCTCCTCGCTGTGCTTCCTCCAACGACCCTAATTAATTTGCCAGAGGACGAAGCTCGAGAAGGAAACTCTCTCTCTCTCTTTCTCTCTTTACTCGATTCTCTCTTGCATATTACTACTGTTATACACGCATATACATATACATATATGCAACGGCACCTGTACGCCAACAGTTCCCCGGGCAACAATTAATTTTTAATGAAAAAAAAAACAAGAAAAAAACAACAACAAGGTTTGTTTTGCTTGTATACAGAGTTGAGATACTTATAGTATAAAAAAAAAAATTGTATAAGCGAGAGAGAAAAAAAAAGAATCAAATTAATCCCATCGATCATTTAATCAGATAAAACTTTTTTGTTAAAGCGCAAGCTCAACGTGAAAATTACTCGTTTAAATGAAAAAACAAAGCGCCATTATTACATTTTCATCGCCATTAAAAAATTGTTTTTACTCTAGCAAAAAGCCCAGGGGCTACGAAAAAAAAAAAAAAAAAAAAAAACAGTCTCTCGAACTTTACGCTAAAAGTACTTAATAACTTTCGCTTGCGATCGGAAAATTTTCCAACGAAAGTATAGGTATATATGTATAGCGAAGGGGAGGCAGAGGAGATTGTTGGAAGCTAAACTTTTATTTTTTCTTCGTCCACTCGCCTAATCCGCGCGTAACGAACTTCGATTATTATTAATAAGCACATAATCCCGAGACGGGACGAATTAAGCAAGTATTTTCTTATCGATCGACTAAAGGTAATGATGGTTTGGGAAAACAGACACTCTCTTTCTCTCTACTTCTCCCTCACTCCCCCCCCCCCTTCAAACTCTGTAAACTCGACTTGAAGCTCACGCCTGCCGGTGGTCGTGTGTATAGTAGTGTCTGCTGGCCCACTCGACTATCTAACGTATATACCTTTGCTATGAGAGAGTAAGAGAGACCGCGAATTTCGTTATTAAGACCCTAAACGGAAATTTATTGAAAAACTTTCGTAAGCGCTCTTCGAGACCGCGACCCTCCTATACACTCTATATAGGTACTGTATACCTGCAGCACTTTACTGCGATACGACGAAAATTCACGCTCCCACGAGGAGAGTTAGCTTATTGTTTACGCCGTGAAACTATACGGTAAGAGAGAAAGAGAGGAGAGAAGATATCGCGTGTGGGAGTGTCTGGGCTGGTCTGACGGGTTTTCGTCGTCTCTCGTTTATTCGTATGTGGCACTCTCTCTCTCTCTCTCTCTCTCTCTCTCATAAGTATTACAATCGCTCTCACTACTTGTAAGAAAATCGGCATGCGCATATATTTTCGGCCTTGAACAATTTCCATAAGTTCGTCTCGCAGCTTTTTCTCTTTTTTTTTCTTTTTTAGAAAAAAATATCTTTTTGCAGTTGAAAGAAAAGAGCGGAAATGGTAAAGAAGACAAAATGTGGTTTGGAAGAGAGAAAAAAAAGGGGGGATTGCGAGGTCACGCTATAAATCGTCGAAAAAGACTACACTTATCAAGATTTCGAGGTACGAGATTTTTCTTGACAAAACAAGTCCACGAGCATATCTTTATTTTTATTTATTTTTTTTTTTTATTTTGGAAAATTGTCACAGCACCTTCTTTTCTTAATATGTACATATATATTTTTTTACTCTCGGACGTTTTATCTCTTCTTGCACTTTACTTAAAAAAAAAAAAGGAAAAAAAACATAAGGTAGTGCAATCTCCGTACATAGCATACCGTAAAAATAAATACTCGAAAAGCTGAGGATGGCTTTAAAAAAAAAATGTTTTCGTAGGTCAGCACACATTTCAGTTTTAACGGACTAACGAGTCAAGCTTTAAATTAGCCTTTTTATCGATTTAGATAACTTGCATTGTTTATTGGACGATTACAGGCAACAATTTACAATGCCGTTAATCTGCTTGAGCGTTGAACAAAATTGAGAGCCAAAAAAAGAAATAAAAAAAAAAGAAGAAAAAAAAAGTACTCAACTGAAATAGCCGCGTTTAAAGCTCAACGATTCGCTTTTGCAGCCGAAAAATGCAAAGACGTCCCTCGGCAAGAAGAGAGAGAAAAAAAATCGAAATTCCTAGCCTACCATGAACGTCGTCCTGCTCATTCTTTTCTGTCTCTTTCTTGGCCTCGGGTCGCGAGCACAATATAATTTTTGCACTCTCTCGCGCGAGCGCGCTTGCACAGGCTGCTCGCGGCAACTCGTCCTCGTCGTCCCAATCTCTTACACACCGGAGAAACCAGTTCCAAGCGAGAGAAAGAGAGAGAGAGAGAGAGAGAGAGAGAGAGAGAGAGAGAGAGAGAGAGAAAGAGCGCAAAAGTGCTCTCGGGCGCGTATACAATGAGGAGAGTGGAGGGTCAAGGGACCGATTTTCTTTCTCTCTTTGCACGTATAACATCGCGTGTGCGCGCGTCTGCACGTTCGCGATGCTGTTGAAAAAGCAAGGGTTGGGTTAAGAAGAAAGAAAAAGAAAGAGAGAGAAAGAATGAAACTTACCTTTTTGAGATGTCCCTGGCTTGTGCCCAGGAAGACGACGGTGTAGTCGCTAGTCGAGGTGGCCGCAACAGCTGTAAGCAGGGTGTCCTGGAACGTGAGTACTGGCATCGCGGTCATTGCGTCTTGACCACCCAGTGGTGTGTTTACGTCCAGCCCGCAAAAATCTTCACCGATTGTTTGCAATTTCTGTAAAAAATCATATAATTTTTATGATTAGTTATGTATGTTTTGAAATTGTTTATTTTATATTTTAAAAAATTTATGTGATAAAATTTTTTTGTTTAATTAATGTTAAAGGAGAAATGGTTAAAAGTAAATGTATCGTGGATAGTAGAAAATTACGAAAATTAAAGGAGGTATATATAAATTTCAGACATGTTTGTAATTAGACACTTATCCGATATCAATATCTACGATCGAAAAATTATATGTAAATTCCCTCTTCGTAATAATGCATCGCTAGTTTAATTAGCCTTTCCAAATAAAATTTTCTATAAGCTTATTTTTATAAATTATATACACATAATGCTTTATTTCTACATCCCAGTATCCAGTTACATTTAATTCGTGATGAAATAGATATACGAATTGATTGGTCACAGAGAAAACTAACTGGGATTTAAAATATACACAGTCGCTGCTATTTTTCATAGTATTTCATTTTTAAAATAGCAAAGGATTAGTCTCAAGTAATCTGACCCAATCGTGAGACTTAGATATCATTAAATACCAAACGTTACTTTTTTTTTATCCAGAAAACATCAGAAAATACTTTTAATTACAAAATTATGAAATATGATTTTCAATTAGGATTACATTTGTTCCAATCGGATTTAACTAATTAAAAAAAGCACAAAGTCACACCATTTAGATGATATTACGTAAAGTCGAGTTACCAACCACGTACGACAAGCTAAGAAAAAAAGCAAAGTAAAAAAAAAAAAAAAAACGAAGGAAGGTCGCACACGTTTCAACGACCACAGGAGGTGGTAAACTTTATCCTCTATCTCTCTACTCGCTCGAAAAATTTTATCATGCCCTCGTCTCTACTTTAATTCCCGCATAATCCTTCGATAATTTATGCAAAAATAATAATCGTGAAGAGTAGATGACGACAACAAAAATAAAAAATAAAAGTGTAGGATCAGCGGTTGGAAGAATAAGATAAAGAGAGAAAAAAAAAGAAATCGCAAGCACAAGAATGATGAAATCTAAAATCCCTACAAAGAGGCTCTCGTATTAACCGTAGAAAATTCATTTCCTGACTAGCCCCGCTATATCTATCTACCACGCGCATTTGAATTCCAAAGTCTATATTCGAAGTGGCCTGGAATCGACGAGAGAGAGGCTTTTCGCAAAGGGACTCTCTTTCTTAGCAGGGGAGCTATGTACGACTAAAGAAAGAGAGAAGAGAGGAGGCGCGAGATCTCTGTAGAAACTCTCGTCGTCGTCGTCGTCATCGTCATAGCCGTATACGTCTGCTATACGACTCTCTGCTACTTCTGCTGCTCCGAGAAAGTCGAGGGAGTACGTAATCCGAGATTCAAGAAGGCTATACACCCACACACGCGGACTTAAGTCCCGTTGCTACCGCTCGTTCTCCTCGTCGCGTTGCGCATTCAAATCGCATATCCTCTCACAAAAGGAGCCCTACGACAGTTTCTCTCTTCTCCCTTTCCTTCTTCTTCATCTTACCCGTACTTTTTTACAAATTCTTGTCCCCCTTTCTCTCTTTTTTTTTTTTTTATCGTATCTGTCTCGGATTCTTTTCATTCGGATATCATATTAGACGCCTCTTTTGTGTATACGTCGTTCGGAACCAATTCAAATTTCGAATCCCTATTTCCATTTTTGCCATTTTCAAACCTTATTTTTTTATATTTTTATTTTTATTTTTTTCAAGTAAGAACAACTCTCGAGAGTTTGAAGTCGTGAGTAATGTCGACGTTCATAAATCAAAATTCAATTTTGTTAAAGCAATAAGCGGACAGTTTATTAACGGGCGCTAAGATTCTGATAAACATAATGAGAGTTAAGATTTATATTACCATTTCGAATTAATTTGCGTGTCGGCTGAGGGCTGAATGAATAGTGAAAGTAAGAGAGAGAGATAATGTTGGTACCGCCCGTATTTGCATCACAGCAAAATAATTCCAAGAGAGTGTGAGGTGGAAGAGAGAAAGAGAGAGAGAGAGAGGGGGCGGACGTGAAAAATGAGGAAATATTATGGATTTTCATCGTCGATATTTCGGCCAAGGCAGCAGCTTTTTCGGAGCCATCCAATTATTTACTTTGCAAAGTGTCGAGCAAGCAGCGGCAGCAGCAGCAGAGTGGTTCTGCTGCTGCTTTCTTCCTTTATCTCTCACTCTCTCTCTCTCTCTCTTTCTTTCTCCTGTGATTTTTCGACACCTCAGCAGCAAGCTTTCGAGCCGCGCACTCCGAGAGCAGAGAGAGCGTACATTTATTATTATCCCTACGCGCGTATCGCATCGTTCGTAATTAATTCCGTCGTCCATTATGGACTTTCGCGCGTTGGTCTCTCCCGGACTCCATTAATTGACGGCCTGGAGAGTAAAGCACCCCCATGATTCACTGATTGCATGATGCGCTCTCTCGTGTATATATACTCGCGCAAGCTTCTTGACCTTTTATGGAAACTCATGTTTTTTTTTTTTTTTAATACCTTTTATTTTATTTTTTTTTTGCTTTTATAATGCGTTTCAACGAGTGTTGATTTTCAACTTTCATGAATATTTTAAAAATTGTTTAACATTCGTACAAGAATTACATTTGAATAATGTAAAAAAAAGAAAATAAAGTGAAAAAAAGAATTGCAATTTCAAATGAAGTTGAATTCAAAATTATAATACGTAATGTTGAGATAAATTCACTTTCCATAAGCTCAAGCTGACTTTAATAACGTTTATTAAAATAATTCATAAAGCAATAATATAATACCAAACATATTTTATATATCCAAATACAATAAAAAAACTTTTTTTTTTATTAATTAGCTATTTTATTTTTCAGAAAATTCAACAACTATTATTAATAAGCACTCGTAATAAAATCATACTGCAACAAGCAATGAGTCTAAAAACAAAAAAAAAGTTTCAAAACTGTTGAAACCGCAAGCAGCAGCAAGTACACAGATGGATCTCGAGGCAAAAAAAAAAAAAACAAAAAAAAAATAGTATGCTCACGCGACATACAGACAGTGGCATCATCCTCGCGTTCAACGAACTTGTGCAGCATTTCTCGCTCTCTTTCTCTTCTCCCACATAAATTTTTGTTGCTCAGAGAGACAGACACGTGCGCGGTCGCCCACAGAGAGGAGACATAGACAGAGAGAGAAAGAGCAATAGCAGCAATGCTGGTGATGCTAGGTGATGTTAGTGGTGGTGGTGGTGGTGGCCGTGCGGCAATTTTCAGCGAGCGCATTTGTTAAATGCACGACGCGCGTCGGCATTGTAATACGCGCGCAAGCTTTCTCGCGTACATACATACATACTATACACACAGTCGTCCGGAGGAGTCGTCGGGATGCAGCGCATATATACAAAGGGAGGAAAGTGAAAGAGGCCACAATGCGCTCGCGACACGTAGTAGTATATATAATAGAAAAGAAGGAGTATAAACCAGCCACAGAGTCTGTG
Organism: Leptomastidea abnormis; assembly: GCA_030522805.1. Lineage (NCBI taxonomy): Eukaryota > Metazoa > Arthropoda > Insecta > Hymenoptera > Encyrtidae > Leptomastidea > Leptomastidea abnormis. The sequence continues at coordinate 26,544 of JAPYZE010000533.1, forward strand.
TGTATGTATACCACTGAGAGTATATAGTATATACGAGAACGAATGGGAGAAAATAGAAGAAGCGAAAAGAGAAAGAAGTAGAGGAAAGATAGGATATATAACGAGAAAGTTAGAGAGCAAGGAAGAGAATAGAAAAGGAGTATGAAGAGAGTGGAGGGAGGGTTTTTCTCGAAGAGGAGAGCACATAGCCATGCAGAGTATAGTCGACTCTATTTACATTCCTCTGCGCTTGCAGCACACACTACTACTACTTATACTCGTGCTCTCTCTTTTCGCTGCCGAACAATTATTTGCATTCCTCGAGCCTCTGGCTTCTTCCTCCATCGCTTTACTTCCTCACCCCCCTCTCTTTCTCGTGTTCTACTCCCCTCTCCATCTCCCTTATCCTTCTATGCTCGACGCACTAAACGTGCGTGTGTGTATGTGTGTATATAGTATGTGCATCGCCGCGAGGAGGATGGGCAATTATTGCGGGAAAAACAGACGGTGTGGAAAAACGTAAGAAAGGGGAGGACGAAACTCGATGATGATGATGATGATGATGATGATACAGCGTAGGTGGCAGAGAGAAGGAGGAGTCGAGGATATCATGAACGAAAGTGTATATGATAAGTATGAGAAAGGGAGGTAAGGAAACTGTGTATGAGCGTGCGTCGAGAGGAAGAGAAAGAGAAAGAGCGATTTGATGCTCGCGTTTTGTTCTTCGAGAGTAAAAGCTGTCTGGGTGGGGTCTAACTCCTACGCTTAGCCTTTTTTTTTCTTTTTTTTTAGAAATTTTTTACAGTTTTACCTCAGAGATGCGTTACTCTAGACGACTTGAGGTAAGGTTGTGAAAAAGAAGAAGAAGAAGAAGATTATTGCTGGTAATTTTGATATGTCTAAAAATCAGTTGGTGGTGGTGGTAGTAGTATCGATCGATTCAATTTTCTAGATATAATCCAGCTCTGCTGCATTAATGGAAGATTTTGCTGTTTGAACGTAATATACATAAGACGTTCGCCGCAGTGGGTAATCTCAAGGGATTTTTCTCTACGGTCTTTGCATTTACGCTCGTATATAGAAGTAAAAGAAGAAGGAGAAGGAGAGAGAAAGAGAGAGAGAGAGAGCTTGCACGAGCGAGCCAGATTTTTTTATCCAAGTTATTTTACCGGCAAATTTAATGCGAGAGAACCTAAGGAAAAGAGTAAGAGAGAAAGAGGGGGATTTTGATGCCACATTAGCTGGGAAATTTATTCCTAGCTTAGAGGTAAAAGGGCTAGGAAAAAAAAATCTTTAAATATATGCACGCATTAGCTAGCTTTGAAATGCATTTTTTTTTTTGTTTTTTCTTAAAACTAATTTTTGTGAGAACTTATATTTTTGTTAAAAGAACTGGAGACATATACACATACTCAACGCAAGCTCGAAATTTGTTAAATGGTCTTTTTTAATCAGTCTTATATAAATATACTTTCTGATGTATAAGGTCAAAGAACCTCCCCTTTTTGCACTAGTCAAAAAAATAAAGACGTCGTTGAAAGAAAAAGAAAATGTTCTTTTTTTTGTTTTACAAGATGTGCAAGAGTCGAAGAAAGTCGTAGAGCCGCGAAAAAGCAACTCGTGGTCCAACGAGCCGCAACTTCTCGTTTCGACTGTTTACGAGCAAACCTTGCGTTTTCAAGAATCTCTTAAACTATGCTTCTTCGTCTTATGTCTTTTCTTCTTTTTTTTTTTTTGTCTTTCTTTATCACCGAGTCTCTTCATTTTACTGAGATTGGACAGAGAAAATGCACTGCTCGCACGGATAGTTACGAGCTTGCACATTTGCATTTGTTGGTTGGGGGGAGAGGAGGAGATACGATGAGCTTGGATTTTAATTGGAATTTTAAGACAGTGGCAGTACTTTCCGTGTGTACTGCTCGTTTTTCACGCTTTTACTTTTACCTTGTACTTTTATCATTCTTTAAAAAAAAAAAGTAAGTGAGATTCGCGAGATATTTTTTTTCCTGTTCGCTAGGTGTATAAATTTAAAAAAAAAAATATAGAGGTAAGGAAAGTAGAAAACTCTCTAGATAAGCTACATACCAAAAATAGTTGAAGTTTGGTAACCGCGATATTCAAAAAACAAAAAAAAAAAGAAAGAATTAAATACAGTAATAAATCAATGACTAATTTGGCGACCACCAAACAAAGTAAAACAAAAACAAACAAAAAAAAAAAGAAATAATCAACGTTAAAAAGAACGTATCAATACCGTTTGCCAAAATATCTTGTAGCGCACACACACACACAGAGCATGCTCTGTGTACCGTAAAGCTTTTATCAAATAAATCGCAAGTCCACATGTGTGGCAATACCAGCACAGTCGCAGTTTGATACATCTACATATATTTTATTTGCCGTCACTCGAAACTCGACATTCAACAAAATCGCTTTTTTCCCTTTCTCCCTATTTTCTCAACCCCTTATACACCATGTACACCATAGCATATAGAGTAAAACTGTTACTACTTTCGTTTTTTCCTATATCACGATTACGACGTATATATACAAGGCCGAAAGAGAGAGAGAGAGAGAGAGAGAGAGAGAGAGAGAGAGAGAGAGAGAGAGAGAGAGATAGAGACTAGCTAGGCCGTTATCGTTACTTCTTATTTGCCTTTACCACCAGACCTATATATAGACTTGCATTTATTGAGATTCCGGATCCCATAAGCGTTTTGGATCGTGTATAGTATACGCGTACGCGCGCCGTTACACGTGAACCGTATAGAGAGAGAATTGTTTGGGAGGTGGCTGCCTGCGACCTGCTGCGAGTATATATACCCTGCCAGTCAATATGTGATTAATACGCGCAGATCAAAGGCCGGAAGTTGCGCGAGGGACCATAGAACGAGCGAGATAGTAGACAGAAGATAGAGCGAGAGAGGGAGGGGAAACTGTTGGGACCAGGGTAACGGGAGCATAACTAACGCGACTAATTATCGAATGCCAATCCACTAACCTTCCTCCTCCTCCCCTCCTACCCCTACTCTTCTCTTTGCGTCCTTGTTTTTCTTTCTCCCTTGTGCTTTCGCCTCTATACTCACTCTCTCACTCTCTTGCTTCCACAGCTCTTTGCGCATCGCTGTCAATATCAACCACTACTACGCGATTAACGTGGAAGAGAGAGAGAAAGAGCGAACACACGCTCGGTTGCAGCCGATGTACTGTAACCTAACGTTACTTTACGCCACCCACCTGCAACTGAACGCGACCTATTCTCCCCAACATTTTCCTATACCATCTCTCTCCTCTGCTTTAGGATGAATGCAATTAGTTTAGATTGATTGAACATCGGTACGTGGAGGGTTTTAGCTAATTGCCGAATAACCTTTTTGACTCTATATATCTATTATTTTATGGAATTTTGTCATGAAAAAAAAATCGGATTTGACTATTAGATGGAATTTTTTATTATTTTTTTTTTTTTGTTTTTTTAAAAGATAGGTATTGAATAATTACAGTTCAATTTGATTGTATTGACTGTCAATACCAATATGTTTTATGAATTGAAAGCCATATCTATACACTTTTATTTATACCAATGTGTATTGATTCTGTTTCAATATAATTTAAGTATTTAATTCTATACATAAACATTATTTTAAATAAATTGAAAAATAAAAGAAGAATTTTAATTTAAACGAACAAAATAAACATGCTCCCCCATTTATCAAATTAAGTATTAAACATTTCGAAGTGTCTCATTTAAATTTTCCATTCCATTTGAAAATTTTCACGCATCAGATTTCAATTAAAAAAAGTGTTTCATCCAATCTTCTGCATCGTTACGTATAACTTTCCAGACTCGAAACTAATTTTTAAGTTGACCATCCTTATTTCAACTCAGAACTTCGTAAGCCGAAGGAGATAAAAAAAGTATAAGGAGTATATGGGCAGTGCGGAGAAAGAGAGAAGTGCGAAATAATTTCCGAAACAGCGAAAAGAAAGAAAGAAAAAAAAAGAGCAAGACCAGCGAGAAAAACGAGACAAAAAATATGGCATATATATATATATATACCGGTATATAGGTATATCAGGGGAAAGGGCGACCGATAACAAATCGTAATTGAAAATCTTCGTAACGTTATCTAAAAAGGATCTGAAATCGCTCGTGGAAATAGCTGAGAGGGAGACCAGTAAAAATGAGGGAAGTAGGGGTAGAAAGGAAAGTGAAAGAGAAAATGAGAGAGAAAGAAAAAGAAGAAGACTAGAGTCCATAGGTAAAAGAGTGAGAAAGAGAAGACACTTTTCCATACAAGGTAGCCGACTTAATTTCAAACTTTTCATCCACGGCCTAGTCTCTCTCTCTCTCTCTCTCTCTCTCTCTCTCTCCTCTTCTTCTTTCTTTCTCTATCACTAAGTTCCTCTCTCACCGAGACTATAGCCTCCAAGCGTCCTTCCGGCTTCCTTCGCACGAAAATTTTCCTCTACTATACTCTACCCGGTATAGCTTGAAGAAAACTAGCTATACGCTACTTTCTCTCTCTTTCTTTAGCATCGCGTCTCTTGGAGCCACTTTTCCCGGGGCTTCCGTTGGCTCCCCGGCGGATACACTTTGAAATTTGAATTCGCTGAATATCGAGACGATGGAATAGAAGAGAGGCGTATCCCTTATTCACATTCTCATTCTTCTCTTATTTCTCTCTATAGCAGTCGCGTGTCGTAGCATAATTATTCGAAAGTAAGAGAGAGAAAGAGAAAGAAAGGTAGAGGCTAAAGGCTAATGAATTCCGCGGGTAAGATCAGGGAGTAGAAGATGGATCCTTACGCTAGTGAGCAGCACGCGCCGTATATACTTTTGAAGGTAGTGCAAACGAAGAGGTAAGGGGGGTATCAGGGTGGGGTAGAAAAGAGAGGAAGACGTTGTCCTCCTCCTTGTCGTCGACGTCTTACAGGTATAGTTGCTAGAGAGCAAGAGGTGGTCGGATGAAAGGAGGCAGAGACTAAGAAGAGAGTCTCTCTGGCATTGTTTCGCTGGAACAATGCTGGTATAGGGTGGGCCCAGAGAGGGATGAGGTCGTTTTTGCTGCCTCTCTCTCTCTCTCACTCACTCTCCAACGTTGTTGTATGTATAGCTGTTGGATGTTGTGGCTGCTGCTGCTGATGCTGCTACTCTCGCTTCCAGCATGGCGCGCTTCCATGGAGTAATGCGAGTGACGACGGAATTCTTGAGATTTTTGTCCGGACCGCTTTTGCTTTTTTTGTGTTTTTGATTTTTTTGTTTTGGCCAGCGAGTATACACTACACTTAATACAGCTCGAGGGCGTTTTAGACGAATGAAGAAGCCACTGTGTACGAGAGAAAGAGAGAGAGAGAGAGAGTGAGAGCGTGTTGAGAGTTGATCATTGTGGTGAGATTATTCAGGCTTAACAAACGGAAAACAATCGAATTTCCATATGCTAAGGGCTATATGCTGCTGCTACTACTGCTACTGCTGTTGCTGCTGCTGTTACTACTGATGCTGTTTTGTAACAGAGACGATGTACGTACTGCCGTTTACATTCGTGAGCGCCGGAGAAATGAACAATGAAGTCCCTTATTATTTCTGCGCTTGGACGACGAAACAGAATACAAAAAGAATGAGAGAAAGAAAGAGAATATGTACATGGAGGCAGAGGGATACCTTTTGCACGTGTTCAAGGCGCTTTAATATCATGTACACACGTAAGAGCAAAGAAGAAGGAGAAAAAAAGAAGAAGAAGGGGAGGAATACATGCCCGATTAAGCAGCCACTGCTGAATTGTAAAACGAACGCGAAAGCGAGAGAGCTTTCATCTTTGGGAATATTGAGATCCTGTCGCAATTACAATATAGGTACACCTCTTTCTTTCTACTCGCAAGCTATATATTATATATATATATATATATATATGGTACACATCAAAAGCTTTTTCTCTTCTCAAACTTTTGCTTCTTTTTTTTTTAACTTTGCAAACACATCTCTGATAGCGAAAAAAAAAAAGAAATAGACTGTTTAAAAAAAAAGGTAAGCATGTGTAGGTCGCGAGAGTCACTAGCAAGCAAGCATTTAATTAAAAGCAGCAAAGGGAAGAGCTAAAGAAGAAGGGGTCTCGGAAAATTTTGGGACGAGTACATAAGAGGAGGTTGTCGTTTGAGTGCGCAAAGAAATGGGCAAGAGTTGGAGAAAACGGGAGAAGAAAAAAAGAAGAAAAAAAAAAAAACACGAGATGGCGTTTATTCAAGGCGCGACGGAGTAGTCTGCTTGGCATTCGCAGTCGCGCGAGGAAAAAGCTTTGTCGTCAACGTCGTCGTCGTCGGGGTAAGAAAAAGAAAGGCAGGGATAAAAGAAGAGTGTATGCAATAACGAAGACGAGAGAGAGCATCGTGCGTCTATATGTATATGGGTGTGTCGTCACGCCGATATCAAACGAATGGCCAACGCGTGAGTCGCATGAGACTTATATACTCTTATATGTGTATACCTTGAAAGACAGAGTTGAGCGGTTTAGAGGGATAGACTTTGGAAAAATAACGCTAGAGTCGAATTTTCTTTTCGTAGCATACATATGTGTATCTCGTCTATGTGATACGCGACATTTTACCTTCAATTGTGTCTATGTCTGTGTTTTTCTTTTTTTCTTTTTATTCCGTCTACTCTCTGACGTCGATTAATTTTTTTCAATTCCCACTTTGTACAGACAGACAGTTTGGGGGTATAGATAGACATACACTACTACTACTCTCTGTCGATGGATGAGGTTTTAAATTAAATTTTTTCGTTCGATTGAAAAAATGAAAGAGATAAAATGGGAATGGAAGTTTATATAGCAAGGTATATGAACGTGTATTAATAAAATGTGCAAGAGCTTTTTCGTCTGAAGATTATTACGTGTGTGTATGTATGTTTGATATAGTGGGTGGATTGATGGTGTATATATCTGGGTCATTCGACCGTTTAAATTGAATATGAATTTTAAGAGAAATTTAAGATGACGATAGATGTATTGATGTTTTTAAATTGAACGACATGAAATCTTTTTTTAGATGGAAACTTGATTGTAATAAAGTTTTGTGTATTTTATGTTATTGGATATATAAATAAATTCTCACATCTGCATGACAATCAAATTTCCTTCATATAAACTTTTCAATTTCGTTGATTTCTTTAATCGATTAATCCAACTAGCAAAAACAGAAAATCTAATTTATCAATAGTCACTTATAAAGAAATAATTATCCGATTGAAACCTAATGACACAGAAAAATAGCAAGATACAACCTTTTTATCTAAAAAAAAAGCCAGACACGAAAGACGTTTATCAAACTGTAGTCACAAACTTAACGTACTATAAAAAAAAAGAAAAAAAAAAGAAATGAAGCGTCGAAAGCCAGACACGAAGGTGTGTATATAGCCATGTATTTTGCTAAAGTAAATCGCCTCACGGCAAAATCGACAAACTCGCGCTCTTGCGTTAAATTTCCATCGGCTAATTGCCCCCTTTTCGCCATTCTCGTCACCCAAAGAGTATAGAAAGAGCAGACGTGCCTTGCCAAACCAACGAGACTTAGCTTTACCACACACATACACCAATATACACTGTATACATCTCACGAAAAACTTCCCTTTCTATGTTTCTCTCCTTGTCTTCGTCAATCTATCTTCGTCTTCTCGAACCAAACTATCGAACCAAGTATATACTATTAAAAGGCCAAACGAAGCATGTGTATATATGTATGTATATTCGCGGTAGACCATGGAAGTTCGAGGAAAAATAGGTAGCAAGAGAGTATGTACAAGAGAAATAGAAGAAGTATGGCATCACACACAGAGGGAGAGAGAAGGTAAAGAGAAACTGGAGCAAACCAGCTGATTAATTAGCGGAATGATTAGGCTGCTGCCACCATCGCGCTTATACACTCTCTCCTTCTCTCTCTTTTTCTCTCGCGAGCAAGATCGCCCTCCTGCTGGTGTATTCACGGCGAACGCGCCGACATACATACACATACATATACACAGTATACGTACATATACATGTACGTAGAGTGTGCTTGCGGCAGCAGTAACAGGAGGCTTGAGGATGCTGTGCGCTTTTAACGAGCGCTGCAATGCTGCTAGGAGGAGAAGAGGGGTGCTGGCAAGATATATACATACACGCATACACATGTGCTTGTGGAGCTTTACACGTGGATGAGGAATGTTCAAATTAAGGATCTGTACGATATGCGGGGGTGTGGCGTATATGTATATATACGTATAGTACAAGCCCCTCAGGCGGTTCTTCTTACTCTACTGTCGACATTTTTTTTTCCCCTCTATCTTTCTATCTTCTTCTCGTGTCCTTTATACTCTTGCTGTGCATATATAAATATAATGTATAATTTTCGCGACTCGCGCTTCTCGGTTTATTCTAAGAGAGACGACGCCTCGGAAATTCGTTTTCGCGAGAGAGCGAGAGAGAGTCCTCATTTTCGTTCACCTTCCTTTGTCTTCTTCTTCTTCTTCTTTCTCTTCTTCCTTCTCGTCGTAGTCGTCGTAGTCATTCTTTCAACGTCTTTCCAGCAAGCTTCCTCTAAACGTATATATACCCCAACTCAAGACCACACGGTGTCGTTTTTTTCTTTTTTTTTTTTTTTCGCAATTAGAGGGTCGTCGCGACGTCTGGCAAATACATATGTATGGACTCACATTTTTTCAATCTTTTTTTTTTCTTTTTTTTTTACAGCTTGTGTTAGAGTAGAGATATATAGAGTATGAAGAAAGAGGAGGGTCAATTTCGTATGTCCCAGTAATGAGGTATAATGAAGGTTTGGCTTTATTCGATGTAAGAGAGACGAAGAGAAAGAAAGTTGACTCTATACTGACGCGCGTCGGCGGATGTTGTCAGAAGAGACGACTCAACGATAACTATATGAAGATTATATACTCTATACGAAGTACAGACACGATTAAGTTCCATCATTGCAAAGTATGCGGGACAAATTTGTATATACTTATAACTCACTCTCTCTTGTGGTGACATTTGATTTTAAATTATAATTTTGCAAAATTATTACTTAGAACATACACATGCATGCAAGTGCAACACTTTAATAATGCGGGAACACATTGAATTTTTAAACCTACATATATATACATATTAAGTGCTCTATAAGCCATGTTTTTAGTTAAATTGAAATTATTTAAACCAGAAGAAAAACTTGTAGTTTTAGTTGTCTCTTTTGTTAATTGTTGTTCTTGTTCTGTGTAGTTGATGTTAAAATTTAATAGAAAACACTACACTGTGTATATATACACAGAAGCTTGTTAAAAAGTGAATTATATTAGACCAAGCGACACATAACAAACACCACTGTACTGTACTACCACCACCACCACCACTACCATACCACAATTCCATGTTAACTTTATGAACTACATTGTAAGTTATATATTTGAATAGAGAGCACAGAGGCGTGTGCGCGCACAAGAGATGCTCTTTCTTTCTCTCTTTCAAATAAAAGAGGGTATAGTGGTAAAAGAGAGTGAGAGAGAATAAGTAAAGTTATTCCAATCAACTTTCGTTTATTTGCATCAAAGCCTCGCTAACAACTTGAAATCAAATAAAAGCCAATCATCTTTGACAATACCGACTCATCCGAGAAAAGAGAAATGTCGTATGTGTGTGTATATGTACGCTACTACTCCACCTTTTCTCATTCCCCAAAAATCCTACGCTCTAATTTACATAAAAAAAAAAAGGAAGACGAAGGGAAATCAATATTTTCAACGTGACACAGTATGAGTGTATGAAGAAGAAAAAAAGCAGGGCTCTCTCTCTCTCATGTGCGTTCACAAACAGCCAAATTAACAGGACGAGTCGGGCACGCGTGCCATATCAAAGGAAAGACATATATATTCTCGTGTATATAGGATATACGAGAGGAAGGCGGACACATAGCCTCCACAAAGTTTCTCTCTTTTTCTCTCAGTATGTACAGTCTGTATTTCGTCGACAACCTTTTTCTTCCGGCTCCTACATGTATATAAACGTATGTATACATACATGTATGCATTTCGTTAAAAAAGAAAGAAAAGGGCGGTACTCTCTCTCTTTCTCTCGTATATTTACGCGGATCCTCCAGTCACTCCCCTTCCTCGTGTAAGCCGGTAAACGCACACATATACATGTAAGCACTTAGCTCTTGGGATATGAGTTGCGCGTATGTGTGTGACTTCTTTTTTTTCATGTGCACTCCTCCTACGACTTCTTCTTCTTTTTGATCTTTTTGCTTCGGCTACAAAACAAGAGGCACACACACACATAGCAAAAGAAAGTTAAAAAGAGAGAGAAAGAAAGAGAAACTTGCGGGAGGGAGTCGTTAGTACCTTTTGAGTGGTGAGGGGAAGGTAAAGGGGGTAAAACCGCATTCGTCATGTGTAATCCCACCTGAGATATTACAGCGGGTGTGACACATGTGTGTGGAAGAAAAAAAAAGGAGCGGATAAGACGTAGGTAACGGTCTCGATGAAAAAAAAAAGGGAAGCTGGTAAAAGGGCTTTACTATACGTAGGTATACATAGTATATATATACAGTTGACGTAAGTATACCTGTACGCGGATAAACAGAGGTACGTACAATTTTTTTTTTCTTTTTTTTTCTTACCTCGACAACGACTCTTCGGTGTCTCGAGGGGGATAGAATGTGAGCGAGTGAGGTATACACTACACATACGTATATACGAATATAATT
>JAPYZE010000534.1:0-46579 GCA_030522805.1 Leptomastidea abnormis
CAGAGAGTTGCTTTCGTTGCAATGAGAAGCGCTTTCTTTATTTTTCTTTTTTTTTTTTTTCGTAGATTCTGTTTCTATATTTTTCTTATTTTTTTTTTATCTTTTTCACTTTCTTAGTAGTGTAAGTCTCTGACTCTGTTTTTTTTTCTTCATTTCTTTCTGTATATAAGAGTATATAGACGATTGAAAGTATTTTCTTGATAGTTTTTTTTTTTTTTCTTTTTCTCTTGTTCGAAGTTGGTTATATAGAAGGGAATAGTGTAGATGCAAAGAGAGAGGGAGGAAGAGAGTATCTTTCAAAGGGAAATTATTGAAGAGAGTCGTGGGGTGGTGGTGATGGTGAAGAGCATCGAAATGATTCATGCTCCAATAAGTGTTGTCACTTAGAGATTGCTTTTTTTATACTTGAAATTCTTTTTTTTTTTTTTTTTTTTTTTTTTTTTTTTTCATTTTTTTTTTTTTTTTTTTCTTTTTCTTTTTTTTTTTTTTTTTTTTTTTTTTTAAATTTAAATGTGGTGATGATTGAGTAAATTTTTAAATATTGAGGAAGTTATAACAATTAATTTATATAGTACTCAGAGTCTGAAATGACAAGGTTGATAGAAGGACGGTTTTGTAATCTACAGACTGTGGGTTCGATTCCTGGCATCTGTCAGCTAAGTCATTGTTTGAAATCACACAAAACGAAATACATTTGATAAAGTGTAAAAAAGGTTTTATAAGAAAAATATTTTTAATTACGTTTTCACATATTTTTTTTTTAATTTAGAACTTATGTTTAAAAATATTAAAAAATAATACTTAATGAAAATTATGTTTAAGATGACTTTTTTTTTGACACAGTTAAATTATGCTGTCATTTCAAATTTTATTCACATAAATTATTATTAATTTCATTGTTTTAAATTGTAATCATTTAAAAATATATTCACATTTTATTACAAACGAATCCAAATACCTTTGAATCATTGATAATAGGTATTTCGATCGTTTACATCAATGAATGGCAAAATCGTCTATATATATCTGTGTTTGATCGTATTAACGATGTATTAAATCCCTGCTCACATGAAACGTCCAAAGAGAGACTATAAGTACATACAGTCGTATTATTACAATGTCATCATCGCTATATCCCTATACAACAACTACGTTAAATCTACAATTGTAATTATATCATACGATTTAATGGAGATTCATGAAATTAAAGTCATTACTAGTTTTTTCTTTTATTTTCAATAAAAAAATTGTTACATACAATTGTAACGTATTGTAGATTCTCGAATAATTAAATCCTAAAAGAACGACAGAATAACAGAATCACGAATGAGCAAAAAAAAGGATTGAATTTTATTCAGACGCAGCTTACAGGAACTCAACCATTTAAGTCTGGCTTGGGCCACTTGTTTTCCCTATCTTTAGCTATTTATCTGTAAATACCCCTTTTTTTATACATCTATCAATCCTCTTAAAGCTTCTTCTGTACGAAACACGTGTCCTTCAGACTTTCGCTTTTTTTTGCGACAAACCATCTTCTTTGGTTTTTTGAGGATATACCTATATTGATCTATTGAGGAAACTGGTAGTTTATGGAAATATAAACTGGGAGCTAAAAATGCAAAAGTATCAAACGAGATGATGAAAAAGGGAAAGCTATTTTTTGTTATTGTAAATTTTTACTTTTTCGTTTTAATGTTTTAATAGACTAATTTTTTCTTTTTTTCAAAGTACCATTAACTTCCTTATTCTTAAAAATTTATAAATATATAATTTACAGGTGGCTTGACGTCAGTTTATATCGCCTGGTGCATTTTACGCACGGCCTCAAAATTCAGCTGGACATCATGCCTTGGTTTATACTCTTTCTCCTGCTACTTGCCGTGATGGAGGTCTTTCCGCGGGAAGCAACCTGTTCCCGGCTACCGGACATCTATTGGAACTCCACCAATCCAATGTAAGTCTATTTTTTAATAAATATTACTTTATATTTTTTAAGTTTTTAATTGACGATTATTTTTTTTTTTCTTTATAATGCTGCGGTTGGTCATTATGTTATTAGCTGAATGGCATAAGCGACTTATCGTGGGGGGGGTAGAATAGTAGTAATCATAATGCATATACGCTTCATAATAGTGCTGGAGAAAATTCGCCGATGTCATGAGTCACTACGTTTACTCGGAGTATATATCGATTTTCTACCCTGGAAGTCTCTCTTATTTTTTTTCCCACTATTTTTTTTTTTTTAGAGAATCGAGAATGAGGGTTCGGAAGTCAGACTAAGAGGTTTATAAGAAAATAGGCACGGGAAGTAACATTTCTCTCTATGTATTTCTTTTCTTTTTTTTTCATTTTAAAATTTTATACCAAACGATTTAACGCTTGGTCCCTACCTATCACGTGCATATATAAATTCTATGCGATTTTAAATTCTTATTGATTTTTCGTAGAATACGTTCTCGTTTAATGATTGCTAAAAGTAAAATTCAACGTATAGAGGAAAGAAAAAAAGATTATAAAAAAAGAGGAAGAAAAAAAAGAAAATAAAAGCTATGTTATTACTTTAAAGTACAGGTAAATTATATTCTCAAATTGCAGCTGTTAAAAAATATATATACCATTTCAGATATATGTATTATGATCGTTATTTACTTAACCTGGTGCAAAAAGTACTTATTTTAATATTAACATATTTATATATACGAGAATGAAAAGAACGAAAGACACACATAAACGCGAATAATAATAAATGTATGGCAATACAATGCATGATTGAATTTTAATAACCCAATAATAACCCAATAACGTTTAATATAAACGATCGTTATTACTTGTCAATCACGTGTGCCAAAAAAAAAGAATATAGAAACTGATTATATTGAAAACTCAAAGGCGCAAGCGTTTAACAAATACCATATATGTGTATAAAGAGTCAGATACCACGCGATCTGAAAATAAAGTCAAATTATCACTGTAGCAGTAAGTCTCACGATCGAGATGTTTTGGTACAATATTCACGCACATAATATATAAACACGCGTGTTAACTCTATAAATAACAAGCAAAAAAACAGAAACATCGTTTGCTCTTAAATTACCTTAATATTTAAATATCAGCTTTAGCGTGTCTGTTAAAACACCGCAATTATATCATCAAAGAAGAAATTGATCTTTATAGCTATACCCTTAATTACCTTCAGCGACAAATGTAAATTACATACCCTTTCATCTATAATTACCAGTAGACTTACTAAAAAAAACCATCAATAAAGAATATTAAAAAAAAAAACAAATTTTAAAATTCCCGCGTCTTAATCAAGCTCAATCCTGCAAGCTCTCTTTCCCATCTCATACCTACACCAAAAGATAGAACTCGATTTTCAAGTTATAGGTAGCTAAAAAAAATCGACGTTTCATTCCATTTCGTGAGCTCAATACAGTGGAATACCAAGAAAACATCACAACATCCCAACCACGTCGTCGTCGTAGTCTGAGAAAATCGTGAGAAATAGATAGAGAAGATTCTGTATATATATACATTTCGCTTGGAGACGACGACGCTTTACCTTACCAAAGATAAACGTCTTGGTTTGGTTTCTTTTTTTTTCTCTTCTCTATTTCTTGAGCTTGCACACGAAGCTTACGCTTCTATCGGCTTCTTCGAGACTACAGTCTTTCCAATCTAAGTATATGTATGTATGTGTGTATGTGTGTACCTATATACCAGTAGTGAGGAGAGGAGAGATTGAAAAGTTAGCACGTGTGCCACGTGCGAGTGAGATCGTTACTTCCTTCGTTCGATCTTTTTTTTATTTTTTATTTGATATTCTTTTTTTTTAAACCTGTTATTTCATTAAACTGTTGTTACGCTTTTTTATTATTTTTTTTTTGTGAGTCTGTTATTTGTCTAGAAAAAAAAAAAACGATCTATTAAACAAAAAGCATTACATCCGGTATAGATACACCATGTAATCTAATAAAAAGCTACGCTACTATATAACACTTGAATTATTTATTTTAATAACTTATCATCATCAATCGTTTCAATCACATATTAAAACAGAAAATCACCACTTTTCCAGAACATGACAAAGTTTATCCTCCCCCCTTCGACTATATTCTAATTTCGCGTGTCTTAGTTCAAATAGCAACAAGACTCAGATACGGGGGGGGGGAATCCCCGTCGTGCGTAATTAGAGCGTGAAAGAGAAAAAAAAAGAGAAGAAAAGAAGACGAACAGGTATAGATAGATAAATAGTAGAGAAGGAGGGACAAAACGACGCCCACGTATATATACTAATTGACAGTTGCTCGCTTGGAATTACATGGATGAGGGAAGGAAAGAGGGAGGTCGATCGCGTCGTTTTTCTCTCGCACGCGTGTATACACGATCAACTCTGTATATGTATATACGACGTTCGTTGGTTGGATAGGAAAGAAAAGAAGGTGGAGGTATAAAAAAAAAACAATACATATCGAACGAACTGTGTATATGTAGTATATGGGGTGTAGAAATGAAGGAAGAAGGTATATTATATGAGCTACTGACTAAAGCTTCATTAAATCGATTGTAGAATATGTATAGACGTAGGTTATTTTGTTTCTAAGTATATATAAACGAGAAAGAAAGAGTGAGTTGAATTTGTGGCTAAGCATACGATTATTTATAGGTTGTATATGTAAGGTGCTGATATGTATATATGTATGTATTGTTCACATTTTGCTGAATATCTTTTCAACCGCATCATTTTCTTATGTACTACGAAGATAGATATGATACGTTTTACGTAGGCGATATATCAGATTGTTTTTTTATAACTCAAAGCGGCACACTTTGTCTTATATGTGGTGATCGTTGTAAGGTTATTGGCTCTCTGATGCGTGTTCTCGGCCTACATCTCTTTATTCTTAGTATTTTTTTTTTTTTTTAATTTTTTTATGTGAATTGAGTTTTATATGACGTTGGAAGTTTATGTATTCAATTTTACATGATGTTGGTCTATAATGATTTTTTTAAGATAGAAATTTGATTTAATATAGTTTTTGAATAATCGATATTAGAAAAAAAGAAAGATTTTATTTTACAATTAAATTATAATTAAAAGTATAAGACTAGAATTTAAATTTAGATTTGTAGACGATTGAACGTTTAATAAACAGATTAAGCAAAGCGAAAGAGAAGAAAGGGATTTCTCAAGAAAATGCGTGGGTTTGTATAGAACAAAAGGCCCGCCTTTCTCTCTCTCTCTTTTAATCTTCCGGCAGAGTAAATTATTTGTCGCAGAATACAAGGATTCGATGTGTATTGGATTTTGTATATTGTATTAAGACGCCGCCAACGCTTGAAATGATTTAAAGTTGTTATAGAAAGACGAGATGAGATTGACGTGAAAATTTTTTTTACGAATTTTATTTTTTAGACTTGTAAGATTGAGAAAATGAGATGAAAATTTATTGTATTGTACCACACAGGTTGCTTGATATATTTTTTTGAAAAAAAAATAATTTTATTGTATTTATTATAGTGGTTATTGTTTAAATGTTAAAATTGATTTGCTTATAAGCTGCATAATTAGATTTTCTGCTAAATTTAAATTCTAAAAAGATAAGATAATTAAAATTTTACATAATTAAAAATCAATTTTCTGGTCGTAAAAATTAAAGACCAAAAGCACGACCTTATTATCTTAAATAAATTACGTGACTTGACTTGAAATTCCATTTAACACTTAAAATCAAACATAACATTTCCATTAAAACAAAAATTATTCAAAATCCAAAAACACCAATCCAATATGCCACAAAAATCAACACCTCTATTTTTTATTTTCTACCCTTCTCTATATACCCTATACACATCAGCATCCCTTCACGCACATTCTACATAGATATACACATCCCATCTCTCTCGTAACCACCGCAATCCCCTCACCTTCCTTTTTTACACTTGAAGCTTTCAACAAAATTGGCAATTTATGAGGGCCAGTATGAGGCTCTTGCTACAGCCGATGAGCCGTACCGTCTGCTTACGTCTCGCGGGAGTCGAGACGAATTTTATGCGCGAAACCGAACCGATATCCTGTATATGTGTGTATGTATATATACTTTTAACCCCCTATGGCTAGATACATCCTGTCATCTCGATCGGATTGCCGCACTGGGACTTTTTTTTTTCTTGTGCTATAATACTAGTCTGCTGCTGGGCTGTTTTTATTTTTGTGGATGGTTTTTAAAGTAAAGTATATACCTACTGACTAAAAATATTGCTAGATTTAAGTAAATGTGTATTAGAATGTAATAGCAGCTAAATGTGTATATATTTTTCATTTTAGATTATTTTCATTTATAAAATTATAATGTTACTATTTAATTGAATTGTTGAACTTTGAGAAAATAATGTCTTACATAAAATAATATATATTCTTAAAGTGATAAAAAATAATATTTATAGAAATAGAGTTTTTTCCAAGCCATATAACTATAATTTAAATCATTTGTTTTGCCTTTTTTGACACTCTTAAAAGTGTATTTCGGTTAGAATTCGGTAGTAGAGCTCAAAGCGATAGATACGAAGAATCGAACTCACAACTCGTGAATTACGAAACTTATGCTCTGTCGTTTAAGTTATATCGAAATCCTATGATCGTATCGTTGTAATTTTGTGAATAGATATTTGTGTATAGACCAATAAAATTATATACAATTGAATTTCAATTAATTTATTTATTACAAAATATCTGTCAAATTGCAATTATGAAAATAGTAATTTTTTTAAAAAGAATATTATAATTAACATAATAAATAAAAAGTAAGTTAGTTTCATATATTCAAAATAAAGTTATAATTTTTTTTTTTTAAAGCAAATTTCACGAACACTATCATTATTATAAAAGCAGAATAAGATTTCAGAGTCAAGTGTAATATATCAAAGCCACCACTGACTTTTAACGATCTTCCAAGATAATATATACTACATCAGCATTTAGCCCACTTTTTTAAAATTATTGGCTCTTCTGCATTTTTTGGAGCTTATATACCTACATAGTCATTTGTGGCATAATATTTTTAAAAATAATAATTCACGATGATTACTATTAAATAACACGTAAAGTGTAAATTAAAAATGAAATATAGCTACATATGCTTTTGTAAAGTTGAGAGTAACAATCATAAACATTTAAATCCAAAGATATTATACCTACTAAACGTTAAACAATTGATAATTTGTCTTTATATTTTTCATTTTCTCCCCTCAACAACGTTTCATAATCACGTATTTAATTCCTCAGTACCAAGTACAACAAACGAGTCTACAAGAACATTATATCCTTTTTAAGAAATAAAAAAATAAAAACCAAAGGTGCAATCAGCATAACTCATCCCGGAAATTCCAGTCGTATCCAAAACATTAGCCCAGAACACAGTGTATATATATATATACCAGAGCAGAGTATAGCAGAGCATAGCGACCGAAAATCCGAAGAAGCGCGAAATTATTAAAGCTCTAAATTACGAAAAGAAAGCCATAAATCCTTAAGCACACACAGACCGAACCCAGTCGACCCCACACACACAAAAGGGAGTAGAGATGCTGTAGTTGAAGCTTGAGTCTAGAATAAGAGAAAGAGCGAGAAATCGAGAAAAAAGGAGGGTTAGCCAAAATAAAAAAAAAGAAAAGAGAGAGAGAGAGAGAGAGAGAGAGAAAGAAAAAATAAAACGGAAAAGGAAACGTCCAGCATCGTCTCTTGTGGAGAGACGACACACCCTCTCTCTCTTTTACTTTTTAACGGAAACGCGATCACCACGCGTTGGATGTGTGAACTTTGTATTATATTCGTGTGGCTGCGTTTTCGCACTCTTCAACCTTTTCTCACTGCTACGACACTTTTTTTTTTTTTAAAGAATGATTTAAGAGCAACACTTCTGCTATGGTTGACAAGATATGTTTTTTTTTTTTTTTTCAAATTGACTGCGTAAAAATTTTGGAAATTCGAATTTTGATAGCTTTGCGAGCTTACATACTGTATACACGTACCTACATATGCGTAAAGCTATATATTTTTTTTTGTGGTGACGGTACATATAGGTATACAATGAGATGAGGAAGTTGAAAGGGTCTTTGGAGATTGGTAAACCATAAAAAATTTTTTTACGATTATGCTGACGAGATCGTGCGTGTATAACGGGTAGATCGTTGGTATAATATGTATATATGGCTAAAATGGAAAATAGGGATGTTATACGAGAGATATATATATATGATTGAAGGTGAAGGGATGGTTTCGTTTGATAGATGCTTTTTTATGACTGCCTCTTTTTAATACGGAAATCTTGTAAAGAAGATAAAGTTTTTTTTTTTGGGGGGGGGGGAGAGGGAGGAGTACTGTGATATGTTTATGGGAAATAAATAATTTTTTCCTTTTTTTTTGGTTGATGAGAGATGTAATGTGTATAAATGAAAAATGAATTAAGTGCATCACCAATATTCACTTTTTGTGCTTCATAAACATGTATATTACATGTGTATATTACAAATAAATATTTACGATACATATACACACACACACACACTAACTTGTTTTTTAAAATACATCATAATACACACGTTAGCAAAAACGTCCAAGCGCGCATGCGCAATTATTTCCTTTTTCGTATATTTAATTAAAATTTTACAAGAGTAGGTGAAAATAAATGCACACAAAGTGTATAGGCGAGCGTATCCTACATATACGAAATACTCAGCTTTTAAATTTATCGAAACGATTTTAATTAAAATGTATATATAACACGTTATTACTGACTATAAGCGATGCAGAAAAAGAGCAGAGAAATAAAAAGCTGTGAATTTTTCACGCGCAAGAAAAAAAAATAAAAAAATAAATAAATAATATAACAAAGCAGGTTCATTTATAAAGTTAAATAATATATAAATACTGATTTAAAATGACAATAATCGTTTTGATACATAAAATTTTATTTTAACAAACATATAAAGATTACCGATATCTACAATACACTTGTTCACAACCTCATACAAAACCCTTACATTTTGCAATTCAAAAATCTACTATTGCACCAAAAAAAAACAAGTATAAAATTCAAGAATAGAAAAGGCAAAACGACACGTAGTATAACTTAACCGATTTCAAACCCATTTTCCAAAAAACTTTTTTCAAACTCAAGGTGTCTCAGTTTCCTTCAAGGGTCAAGCGATAAAACTTTCCATCTCTATCGAGCTTTTTTTCTTTTAATGCGTTATACTGTCGCGATACGTCCTACCAACCGGAAAGGACATCAAGCGAAAGGGAAAAAAAAAGTTAGCAAGAAAAGAAAAAAGAAAAAAAAAAAGAAGAAGAAAGAAAGAAAGAAATGGAGAAGAATGAAAAGACAGAGGGGAGGGGGGGAGAGAACACAGAGTTCGAAAGGTTATATTATGTGCATCTGCATCGACTATAAGTATACTGG
Organism: Leptomastidea abnormis; assembly: GCA_030522805.1. Lineage (NCBI taxonomy): Eukaryota > Metazoa > Arthropoda > Insecta > Hymenoptera > Encyrtidae > Leptomastidea > Leptomastidea abnormis. The sequence goes on from JAPYZE010000534.1 coordinate 9,462, forward strand.
TCACTTTTCGAAACTGCTACTGACGTGAGACTTTGTAATATGGATGAATATCACGTACTGATAGATATCGTATATAACTTTTTATTTTTCAAACTTAAAAAAATATTTTGCATTAGTATAATTATTAGTTAAAATTATTATTTACCACACGATTTTGACTATATGCAAAAGCGATTTACATTATAAAACAAAATCATTCCTCTCTTAAGCCTCCTCTATAACATGCAAGGGTGTATTATCAAAGCATAGACAGCAAACTCTATAGTACACACACAAGCCAACAATATATCTGCATCGCTGGCAATCGTGTCATATAGGCTGGTCCAAGCTGAGTAGAATTAGATCTAACACTCTCTATCTCTATCTCACGCCGAATGTGTCTCGCGAATGAATTTATACGTGCGCGCAGAGTTACATAATAATTCCCACGTGGTGGTCGCGGATTGGTCAGCGGATAATACTCTGTTTCTCTCTTGTTCCCCGCATGACACTCACTGAGAGGGATGATGATGCATTCCGTTGATATATGTATGTATACGAAGCTTAGGTATATATGTGTGGAGTGAGTTTATGTGTGAATTGGCTTGACTGTATAATTATGACTCTTGTATGAAGTATATCTGCGTTGTGATTTTGTTTGAGTGGATGCTGTGGATGGGTGGATTATTGGAATGTAGATGTGATTTTTATTTTTGTTGGTTATTGGATTTGAGCGATTGATAATAGTGAGAGTGAGGATTAGATATGTTTTTTTAGATGGTGGGAAAAAAAATGATTTAATTGATTTGTGAAAAATTAAGTGTAATAGTATATTGGTTTGGTTTGTATTTACGATAAAGTTGTGAATTTGAAAAAAAAATTTTTGGTTTCAACTTTTACTATAATTTTTTTTTTCTTTTTTTAGTTTATCATAGAAGCTTTTTTGCATTTGTAAATGGAAAAAAAAAGAAATGCATTCTTTTACTTCTTGGTGCATCCCAAAAAAACTCATAAAATTGAAAACGTCTCTTTGAAGTTGGAAATACGCGAATGAAATGAAAGTGAATCAAAGTGAGTATATATTTCACTTTATAGCTATAGGTGTGATCGAATTGAAAATTTCATTCGTCGAAATGACTGAAAATTAACTCTTTCTAAAGTGAAAATCTACGATAATTTAGTTTAAACCTCATCTAATTTTCGATAAATTCAGAATAAAATTTTTTACCACGAAGTTTTCCAAATTTAATAAACTATTTTTTTTTAACAACCAAAAAATTTTAAATTGTAAAATAGTAATAAATTTACTTCAGAATAAATACTTTATTTCCAATCCAAATATCCTTATATCAAATCTATCGAAATTCTCAGCATCAATTTTTCCAACCACAAAAAAAAATACAAATAGATACCATAACATTATTCATCTCTTTTCCATCTCAATATCCACTCAAACCTATACATATATCCAGCAGTTTTTGCAATAACTTATACCAAAAAAAATTCAAAAACATCTTCTTGATCTCCTTCCATATCATCAAGCTTTCGTGGAATCCTATTGATCTACAAATTTACCAATCGACAGCAACACCAGTTTCCCTTACAATACTTTCATCGCAAGTGCACGACATTCTAGTCATTGCAATTCAACTTTACCATATACATACATATACATAACAGCTCTTGCGTCAACTCGTTTTACAAACACATTCCATACGAGCCCTTTGAGTAAAAAAAAAAAGAAGAAAAAAATCAACGTAGTGTAGTATATTGGAGTAGTTCGACTGGTTGTTTTAATTGAAGGGAAAGCGTAGAAATATCCGTAGGGAAATTCGATATGTATGTATGTTTCTCTGAACGACTGACGAGGAAAAAGTTTTCGAGAATCTGAAACTTCTCTCTATCTGTGTGTCACTTTTAAAAACTGATGACCGAAACCCCACTTCTCGTATTCGTTTGAAAAGTATTTTTTTTCTTTTTTTTTTCAATGTTGTTACTTTGGTTAACAGAGTTTATGTTGGTCTGTTATTGAATCATTGAATTTTTGTCTATATACCAGTAGGTTATACTTTGATTTGTTTATTTTTCATACAATTTGAAAACAAACAATTTTTTTGTTTTCAAATTATCTTTTTATTTTTTTTTAAATGATGTAAAAAAAAAATATTAAAAAATCAACAAATTCTTGAAACAGCATCACTTTCCATTCTATATACATCTATCTAAAATTTTACTTTTCTAATGTACAGAGGACCGTTCAATATCACGTCTTCATCCGTAAACCAAAAAATAAAAGTATCCTTAACTCTTCTCTTTTTTTAAACGTCAACGCAGTTATACATACCCTTTCTCTCCCCCCACACTACATAAACATCATACGATCAATCATATCAACAGCTTGAAAATCTCGCAACGCATCTCATATACTCTCTCATGTCCTCCATACACATCAACACAAGAGACAATCCTTCCTTCTCTCCATAAAATTTACAACAAGAGACACATTCTTCTCCACACACACACACATATTCTTGACAGCCTTATAGGATATCTATACCATCATCCTTTCTTTTTCATATCCCTCTTCTATCTCTCTTTCGGTAATCTAGCGGGTGAGTGAAGGAGATAGGCGAAAGGAAGAAAGGAAGGATCACGAGCGGAAAAAGCACACGCGACGAGTATATTTGCATAACGAAATTGAGTGCACGTATCTATATATATATATATAAACGTAGAGAGAAAGAGAGCATTACCGATTTATACATATATCGGATAAAAAAGAACGTATACGCGCGAATAGGTAGGTATACTCACGCGAAGGAGAAGAAGACGTTTATGTCTATACGTACGTGCGATGGTTTTTTTACTATAGCGAGAAAAAAATCTTAGCGTTGCGTATATAGCTATAACGGGCGGAATAGTCGGCATAATATGGGTATATATAGCAATCGTATAGTTCTCCTTACGCACCTTCCCCCTATCTTTGTACTATATATATATATATATATATATATATATATATATATATATATATATATATAACACTAACTGGAAAAAGCCCTTAGGCAGTTTTCAAACGTTTTCTTCGTGATGTGCTTCCTATCTTTACCTCATCTTACACCCCTATACTTTTTCTTTTTTTTTCTTTTCTCTTTTTTTCTTAATATATATTTGCTCTCTCAACGACTGTTCTTCTATCTCTTTTGCCACTACTTATATACGCGATGTCTTTATCACGGGGTGCTATGTGCTCTTTTCAACGCTCGTTTACCCCATTCCCTATATACTTCCACTATACATATAATAGTATAGCTCGTATCTGTATCCTCGTACCAGGCGTTTGTCTCGTTTTCCAATGAACGACGATAAGGAAATCCGCTACATTTGCTCTTTTTTTTTTCTTTTATTTTTTTCTTTTCTTTCTTTTTATTGTTTCCCTGGAGAGGTTTTGAATGAACTGTTTATTCTAAATTTTAAAAGAAAAAGAAAAAAAACAGATAAGTTATTTTTTTTCTTTAATTGCTAACTAGATAATCAATTAATTTTATGATCAATCAAACACCTGTATACTTTTCAAATCATATAACATTACTGTCCACCATTTGAAATCTCTTGAGATTCCAAATAACCGCATAGATACATACATATATCACAATCACAAGACACGTATAAATTCAAATCGTCGCCTAAAGGCATTACAATTTTCTCTCCCCCAAGACCAAATATATCTCACCATCTCTTTCCCCTTGAGTCGTCATCAGTTTATATATATATATATATATATATATATATATATATATATATATATATATATATATGTGTGTGTGAGTGCGTTCAATATCGTCCTTATCCAAGCAAGCCTATAAGAGGAAGATAGCCGAAAGGGTTTTCCTTTCCCAGAGAGAGAAAGTGAGTCCCTTGGTAGCTGTCACTTTCCCTGCTCAACTATATGTCGTATGGATAGGGAAAAAGGGGTAGCTGGTACCTATATAGTAAGTATAGCACGGCGTCTCAACTTTATACGTCTTGAGAGCTATATAGACAGACTGACTGACGAGGAGCTACTGCTGCTGCTGCTACTCTTCCATCACGAAGAGTTACTTAAATGTTCATAAGATCCCTCCTCTCCTTTACCTTTTCTAACTGTTAGACTCTTTTCTAAGATCCGCGTGCAGCAGCTAAGGTTGAAAGAGAGAAAGAGAGAGAGAAAGCTCATCGTTGAGAACGATGGGTGTTGGAAACTTGCCGACTATGCCCTTCTTTCCCTCCCTTCTCCTCTTGATTTAACTCTATATACTATACGTTTTCGAAGGAGCAAAGTTTAAGTTATTGGGGCTACACGCGAATTTGCGAGTTATTAAATTTTTGATAGCTTGGGCTACATGGTGGGTGAGAAGAGAAGGAGGGTTAATAAAAGGCTTTCGGGGGGAAAAATAGTTTTCGTTTCGGAAATTGAAGCTTTTAAAGGGCTGACACTGGACTACTTTTTTTTTTTTGTTGGATTTTGATAGGTTGAATGTGTTTTAAGAATGAGAGTGATTTATAATGAGTATAGAATAATTATTTAAAATTAATTTGAGGAGATTTATCGTTATTACGTTTATAATGGTAATTAAAAAATTATATTGAGCAATACTAAAATTACGTAAAAATAGAATTTTATATTCTATATTTTTCTTTATCATTTTAAAATATTTTTTTCAAAACAATTACAAAATGCAAATAATTACTAAAAGAAAAAATAATTTCACAAACCTTATCAAAATGCAGTATCATCTCCATGTAAACGTATATATAATTTCAGAATTCGACAAAGTCCAACCCTCAATGTATGTCGATCCACCGCAGGATATCCAAATATTCATTCGTCCGTATTTGCACTTCGTTCTCTCTTCTATAACGTATATATAGACTAAACGTTACACTTTCACACACCGACATATTATACAACTTTGCGGTATACACATATACCTAATACTCGAGAGCGATCAAACAACGATTTACCATTAAAACCGCACGAATTGATTTACCGTCATCAATACTTATGTTAAAAAACACTCACTTGGTCTTCACAATAGTAAAGAGTCGATAATATATTAGGCTTTCACTTGTACGTAACAAAAAACGCGGTTAAATTATCTAAACGAGATTGTATAAATTTAAAAAGTAACGTTAAAAACTCTCGAACAGTCCTACCGTTCGCTGCTGCAGCGCGAATGACGTCACGCACTCACCGGCTCATTGTCTCTCCCCCCCACTCTCGACGCCTCTTCGCTTGGGGACTCGGCCCGGCCGGCCGGCGGCGTCAGTCCTTCTCCCTCACCCCTGCAGTTCGGACCCGCACCTGTGCTGCAGGTGCATATTTTCGAGTTCAACGCCATTTTTGTGTGGAGTGAGGTGATTGCGCGGTATGTACGTGTTTCAAACCTGGAGCGGACGGTGTGGAGCTCGTCCACCAGTAGTACGTAGCTATAGACGTCGTTCTCGGGGAGCTTGTGCCGTCATCGTAAAAGCACTGAGCTTACTATACGGTGAGTGTTTTACGTGTTGGGAATTCCAGCAGTCGCGAGAAACGTCTATATATATGACACGGCCTACTCGTTGGCTGCACAGATATATAGTTTTACTCCTGCTGGAATAAAGTCGGCAGCCGTGAGTGACGACTAGTGTTGTGTGTGTGTGTTGCTTTTATCCGGAATATCAGTAGGCTAGTGCATTTAGAGGGATGCTAAGTTTCTTTGCTGATTAAACGGAGTAAAGTAATGTAAAAATGCTATGTCGTTGCTCCTGTTGATTTGTTTCCGTTGAATTTCTCCCGCCGCGTCGCGCCGCGCCGCCATTTTGTGTAGGTGTTCTAAAAAGTTCGTTACTCTTTGCACGGCACAGCTCCCGGCGTCTTTGACTTTTGATACATTTTGGCGGAATTCGTTTCGTATACTATAAAGGCGGGAGTGTTTTTAGTGCATGTGTGAATCCATTTAGATATATTAAGTCAGCATTTCAAGGAGTTAGATGTATATAGATAATATAAAAGGATTTTTCTAACGGCTATATTGTTCGAGTGCCGTGAGCCAGCGGTATTTGCTTTTGTTAATCGACGTAAAAGGTGAGCTCTTTGTTTAATTTTTTTTTTTGTAATTTCTTGATTTTTAAAAGATGATAGTATTTTTTTATGGAAATCGAGCAGTTTTATTAATAATTATCAAATTTTAGTATTTATTTGAATAATTTTTTATTTTTTTTTTTAATTCTAATATGCGATTGTAACGAGAAACGGTTTTAGTATATCAGTAAATAAATAATATTTTTTTATTCTTAAATACAAATTAACTCGATTTTCCAAATTTTGATGTGTTAAAATTTAAAAATATTTCAAAATAAATTGCCATGTTATGTATATACGTTAAATCAGAGCATTTTAGTTGTTGTTTTGCTTGAGTGCGGTGAAAATTCCGAGAAGACGCGGGCTGCTCGCAACATGGCGACGCCGAGTCTGTGGCCTCTGCCGACTCCAACCTTTGTTATACGTATATAGGTATAGCTTACAATATAATATTAACAGTTTTGACTCCGTTATTTTTCATTTAAAATGTAAAACGTTTTGGATTTTTTCTTTTTACTCTGTTATATTTTTTTAAATTTTAATATTATTAACAATTTTCTCATTTATATATAATTAATTTTAATTTTTGTAAAAGAGTTTCAGTTGAAACATCTTATTACAAAATATTTAAAAATATTTAAAACAACGTTGTCTACGTGATTATTTTACTTGCGCTTGGCGCTCTGGCGGCGTTCCTGGAAATTCTTAAAATTCTGAGAAGACGCCAACGGTTTGGCGTGTAGTTTGCAGTTAGTGTTTAGGTACGCTATGTTGACTTAGCAAACTTTTTATTCTGTTTTCGCATCAATAATTTCTGTCTAAATTTTATATTTTAATATTTTTACATACACACATTGACAAGTAGAATAAAACTTTAATAATATTATTATATTTTAATTTACAATTGTTGGTTTAAAAATCGGAATTTTATTCATTCATTTATTTGTTTTTTTTTTTAATATCTTTAATAAATATAATTTTAAGTGTACATCGCCATTACTTTTTAATAATGGTACATTTATTATTATTATTATTTTTTTTTAAACTATTTCAATATTATTGAAACTCATTAAAAATAAATTAAAATTAAATTAAAATTGCTTGTTTCATAACATTCAAAGCAACAATTTTACAAAATAAAAATTTTCATGTTTTCGTATCTCAAAAATACATACACCTCAAAATTCACAAAAATTCAACTTTGCTTGCAAAAATATAAAAAAAAAAAAACTGTGTACTTTTCCGTACTACACATGAGAACACTTGTATATAAAAAAAAAGCGCAGAGCATACAGATACATACACACTCAGTACACTTGCTAATTAAAGCGACAGGCGTTCGTGCGCAGCTATCAAACCGAGCGAGTCCCTTCCATTCCACACTTATACTTCTCATTTTCTACAAACCTACCCTGTAGGTACACAGTCGTCATCTCTTACCCCCTTTTCCCCCTTGATTACGACTACAGCGCATGTACATCCGTCGCTCACTCACCTTCTCTTGCATATATGCTTCATCTATGTAACCCCTCGGCGACGACGCGTGGCACTGTCGCGAATGCCCGCTAAAGTGGTGCGACCGCCACGCGTATATGACATACCCTGCCTGCAGCTTACTGTGCTCTCGTTTTTCCTGGGATACGAGCGAGTGTGATTTCATGCTGCTTCGTTTTTCGTACAAAACAAGTAGGCTTTCCTCTCTCTTTTCACTATACTATAATATCATTAGAATACTTTATTCATATACCAAGCTCCTAGTCATTAAATTTAAATTTTTTTTTCCTAAACTAGAGTTATTATTTATTTATTTTCTCTTTATATTTTTATCATAAATTCTTAAAATACAAGATTCTGTCAGACTTTTATCCAATAACATCTTCAGTAAGCTTTATAAAAAAAAGAAAGCAAAAGAAAAATCCGTCGCTCTCTTTGCCTCTCTCTCAGTGTATTTTCGTTTTTAAAGCAACATCAAACGCGCGTCAAAACAATTTTTTGCCTAAGGCGTGACGTTTTCTCGGCTGCTCGCCTTTCTCTGCTATATACATCCAGTGGATTGCCGGCATCTCTTTTGCCAGACGCCTTTTCATCCCCTTACTTCTCTCTCTCTCTCTCTCTCTCTCTTCGCGTTCATCTTCCCGTAGCAGTATGCGTCTATAGGGATTTGAAAATTGGGTTAGATCTTGCTTGGTGATGCTGACATTGCGTTTGCAAGGATGGAGTAGTAAAGGGAGGGGGGGGGGGGTCGTGTAGATTAGAGTTAGTCGATTAGACCCAGGACTATGTCTCTCTTCTTACTCTTGTTGTACTGCACCCGCATCTGTTTGGATTTGATTATGATACGAGGCGTCGATGAATGTCTTACGTATATAGAGTAAAAAGAATCTATATGTCAGTTGTTTAAAAAGAATTGATATACACTCGTGCATGTAATTTTCGTGTAAAATGAGATCTATTGTTAGTGAAATTAGTTTGTTGTGTACTTTTAATTCAATGTTCGTGAATCAATAGATTTTTTTTTTTATTTTTTCAATTAATGTTTAACGTACCATTTTTATTTTATTTTTATTAGAAAACGATTAATGCATATTAATTTTGATACTAAATATGACATAGATTCTTATAATTTATAATCAATCATTTTATTAATTTGCATATTCATAAACTTTTCGTGTAATATAATCAGTGTATGACATGCATAATTTACAATTATCAATAATAAGTATACAACATTTGAAATACTATTAAGTAAAATTACAATCTTAAAATATGTCTAAAATTTCAATTAAAAATAAAAAAATAATAAAATAAAGTATGTAATTACAAAGCTTAAACGTCGCGTTTAAAAAGTCGAGTGTAGGTATAAGCAACAAGGATTAATCGCTTGGAAGAATCGAGCGTATATTATATACACGCGGCATAGAATGAAGAAAAGGAAAGCGTCGTTATAATAGAAACAATCGTCTGTTACGTCTGCTGTTGGGAAAATAAAGAGTGAGAGATTTTAATGGTCTGGCGAGTAACGTGCAACGAAGTACAAAAATAAAAAAAAAATATATATGTACGGAATTCTAGATTTAGCGACCGTGAAAATAATTTCAAGGCAAACACGTAAAAATATTAAATTTTTAGTCATTATTTTGTCAAATAATGTTATTATTTACATATAATCCAAATAGCTTGACAAATTAAAAAATTATATTTAAAAGGTTACATAAAAAAAAAAGACAAATCGATTAATAACATTGCATACACGTATATAGTAGCAGTTAAAAAGAGAGTGGGGTGTAAAAGGGCGCAACCAATAGCCATCACTCCACTGTATTCTCGTTATATATATATACACAGGTTAGGTATACCTTAGATGGCTTCGTAGTGCATCCCCCTTTTGCCAAAGAGGCGAAAAACGATCCATCGTGTATGTATATACCTGGGTTCCGCCCACTTTGGATTTTTTACCTCGTTTCTTTTTTTTCTCTCTCTCTCTCTTTCTATTGCACTGTATGATGGGGTGAAGCCATCCTCGACACTCTAACCGGTGCACGTGTATCTATATGTATACCTTATATAGTAAGGGAATACCTGGATCGAACGATCAAATTTTTGGATGACTCGTGTGCTTTACTTTGCTGCCTGTGTTACGCGCTTTTGTGAGAGTTACTTTGTATATATATAGCGAGTGTATATCCTTTCGTTGTGCTATAATTTTTTTATTTTGGCTGAGAACGAATTATTCTTCATTTGGCTTAAAACAAATTATTCTTAATTTGATTGTAATGTTTAATTTTGTAATTTTGTTAATTTTTTTAGAAAAATTACTATAAATAATTTTTTATATTAATTTACAATAACCGTAATATATATCCCAGCGTATGAAAAATATTCTAGCAAAATTAATCGAACTCCCAACATACCATAATTATTACCTCATTCCAATAAATATACAAATCGTATCATAACATACGCGGTAGTTCAATCACTAGAACTTCATCATCATAATCATCATAGGCAAAGATTATGAACTTGTCAAAAGCATTGCGGTATAACGAATCGCAGTCACATAATAACCATTACACCAGAGGCAATGAGTTGGGCATTAATCAAGCATATAGGTACTATATATACGAGTAGGACAAGCAGCATCAGCTTGAACCTCACAGGATTCCAATATGCGTCTGTGCTATATTAGTGAAAGAAGCTGCAGAGTAGATGGAGATCGTAGTAAGCTGATAAAGGCCGAGGGTCGCACTCTATATACTCGCGCAAGGGATGATAGGCGTCGCATAGGGAGTGACAAGGTTCCGGGGTAAGCTATATCGAGGAGCTGCTACTGCTGCTTCTCTGCTCTCTCCCTTTGGGAATGTCGGTAGACGTGTCTCTTGGGAGAGGAGGACCATATAGAGGTAAAGAGAGAGAGAGAGAGATGTGTTGGGTGGTGTGCAAAAGCGAGGAGCGTGGCAAAAATATTGCATGACTTCGTATAGTTGCGCAAGAGAAGGAGAGAGAGAGCTACTCCTCTCTTACTCTCTTTCATTGTTTCCAGCTGAATTTCGCCGCAGCGAGATGTGACGGGCTACGCTCCGAACTTTGCCCTCGTATATGCTTACTCTCTGTGTGTATGAATGTGTATGTGAACGGTAAAGTTGTAGGTTGTCTGGTGGCAGTGGCCGGATTTAATAATTTACGGGGCAGTTGTCTTAGCAGGGAGAAAAGAAGATGGACGTTTGTTGTTTAAGATGGTTATTGTTTTGCTGGATGAAAATTTTTTTCAAAAAGTTTTTTGTGTGTATATGTGTGTGTAGGTATACGTGTCTGTTGTAAATAATGGGTGGAATAAGAAATTTTTTTTTTGATTTGTTTGACATGTTTTTTTAAAAACAAAAATTTGTTTTTATTTATTTGATGCGATTTTATGATATTGATTTAAGTCTTTTTAAATTATTTTTAAATCGTCGGTACTTTTAAAAAATTACTATAATTGCGTTATATAAAATTTAATGTCTCGTCGAAAGTTCGAGATTGTTATAAAGTTAAGCGTGAAATATAATATATGTAATTAAATTTCTTAAAATTTCAGCTGAGTTAACATTATAAATTATTGATTTGATTATCATTAATTTAATTGATATACATATATTTATAAGTGATACTAAGAAAAAAAATTTTTTTTTACACGTGTCATTTCAGTTTATCAAGCTAGTTGCACAGGTGTCTCGTTTAGTAAAATTTTTTTTTTTACGTAACCTTGAAAGTCCTGAGCTTTATAAAGTCCGCCATAGGATCATCGATTATCAGATTCAAAGTACCTGTTACTAAAAGTCTCGATCAGTCAGTTCGTTGAAAATGGCATTACTTAAACCAGCTGTGATATTTGTGGCAGTTATTTGTGTCGTGACATTAGCGATTGTCGATGCGGATGATCAAGGATGGGGAACTCGAGGAGCCGAAGATTATACGGTCTGTTCGCTTAATGTTAGACGGCCTGTTTATTATGATAAAGTAACAAAAACCTGTGATGTTAAAAAAGATGGTAAAAGAATCACAGCTATAGTAGCCAAGGATATAGCTGGTGGTGGGAAAGTTTATATTACTAATGGAGGTGAAGGTGATACAACTGTTACTGCTGACTTTGAAACAGATTATAAAAAACCACTTCATTATCACTTTATGGTATATGCCAATTAGAAAAATTGTGATTTGACAAAAAAATTTTTGTCAAAACTGTCATGCATAATTGCTTGTGTAATAATCAAATTTAATTATAGCATTTTATTTGAAATACCAAATGTCAATTGTGTAGTGACGATTTAGTTAAAAATTTGTATCATAGTGTGTCGTAGTGTGTATTAAATTTCTGATTGATGTAATTTATTTATTTTATCTATCAGATTTTGATAATAGCTTAATTTCTTATCTAATTTTTATGTATCCGATTTTTATAAAGCGTGTAATAAAAATAAGATAGAAAATATTATAATGTAAATTTATTTATCGTATACCAAAACCATTATTGAAACTCGAACAAGTTTCTTTTACGTAATAAAATTGATAAGCTTTTCTTAGATTGATAAAAAAAATTTTAATTATTTCATAAGCTTATTATCTTATGTCTTGATTTTCGATTATGTTTTAAAATAAAATACTACAGACTTTTTTCAAACTCTTTATAAAATTCATTCTCGTATTCAACTTTTAAACTCCAAACATCTCACCAAAATTTTTCTTTCTTATTCTGGTTCAGCCTATTGATTTTTTTTTTTTTCGTTTCCATTCATCTAAACCAGTTTTCACATTTTGTTGAAGACTTCAATTAATTTTTCAAGCGATTGCCTTTTTCTCTCGTTGATATAATTCACTTCGTTGAAAATTTTTATGCTATCGTTATAAGCTTTAATTTAGCATGATGTTTCAAGCTTTAAAGTTTCAATCAATTTCCATCCTGAAAAGTTTGAACTTTTCATTTTTATTGTATTTTTCGTGATATTTTATTTTTCTCAAAAAAAAAACTTTTCGTGCAACTGTTCTCTTAATTTTTAACTTACTTAAAACCGATAAGTCAGTCTTGATAAAAATGAAAGCCGATAATAATTTAGTTTTACACCTGAATAATATCAGTTCTCAAAAAAGGAACACTCGACAGATTACATTATCGTCAAATCACATGGTCTTTTTCACAATCCGATTGATGTTTTTCCCAATATTTTATCAAATTAATGATCATCCTCCACCTCCCCTTACCCCCCTGCTTTTACAACTTAAAAACTGTTGGCTTTATAAAGATCGTACAATTAATCGATAAGTTGCACTTTCAAAGTCCACTTCGACATCACGCGATCAACAATGGCATTCTTTAAACCAACGATCATCTTAGCAGCAACAATCTTTGCTGTCATCTTGACCTTAAGTTCTGCAAACAACTATCAAGTTGGAGCCAGAAAAGCCAAGGATGAACTCACTTGTCAAATTGAAGTCAAGTGGCCAGCTAAAAGTGGCGATCGTAGAGTCGTACAAAAATCCTGCAGTGTGAAAAAATTCGATCAAGTGATATCTTTCATCGATGTTAAGGATTTGGGTCCAATGGGTAATGTTACTATCGTCAAAGGTGGTCTCGGAAAGAAACGAGTTGACTTTGAATTTGTTAGCGATTTAGATAAGTCGCTTAATTTTTATTACGAAGTGTATGCGTCTAAGGCTTAGATTTATTTTTGATTGTGGTGAAACATATTTTTAAAATTTTGTTATAATTAAAAATTTTTAATGTGTGTACAGTGTTCCTTTTTATTCTATAATGTTGTGGAATATTGTTTTTTTTTGTGAGAATCAATAAAAATGTTTAAGTGTGTAAATTATATTAGTAATGTTTTATTTAATGATTACCCTTTAATTTTTATTGATGAAATATTTTTGATGATAAAATTTATGGAATTTTTATGAGTAAATTTAATCATGTGGATTTTATGAATATTTTGACATTATTTTACTGTCAACGATGCTCGATTAAAAATGTTACGTAATAACAAACATTTTAACGCGTCATTTATTTTTGGAGAATATAAAAGTTAATGTTATTTTTGATTAGTCAACGATATTTATAAATTTTGGAAATGATGATTTTAATAATAATTGACCTTGAAATATTTATTACAATTTGTGCAGTCTTAATGTTTATCGTTGTCACATAAAAAAAAATTAATTAATCCAATACCAATATATTTAACATTTCAATTTTAAGTTATTGAGACGTAAAAATTAATGATAAATCATGATAAATGTTTCAACTTCATCAATTCGTCTTTTAAATCAATTTGTAAAACAATTAGGTCAAAAATCAATTTTAATTTCATCATCATTAAATTTTAAACTTAAACCTCCTAAAATATATTTTAAATCCAAACACTTAAATTTGCTTAACCCCCACATATAATTATTATCTATCAAAAATGAGTACATTAATAATAACAATCACAATTCCACATAATTACAAGACCCTCCAAATCACAACGTATATTATATAATAAATATATAGTTGAAACAGTAGCTATTCTCTCTCGTCATTCATTATAATCATACTATGCAAATATAGTTTCTGCTTGAAAGAGAATTAACCGTTAGTATGCAAATTTTGGACTCTGATCACCAGGGTCACAGTATGTGTGTATGTATGATATATCGTCTCTAATCAAAACTGTTCTTGATCGTCCGATAGTCGATAACGGGTCCGATGGACATACTCTATCCTCGTCTTCATAGGAATAGAAAGGGCCTTATGGTCGTTCTCAGAAAAGTTCATGAATAAAGAACTTACCTTCGTCAATGTCCTGCGCGAAAATACTTTCAACGTGTACCATCAGTCGTTGCAGGATTATATATATGATTCGATTTAACCCCACTCTCTATCTAATTCTCCCTTTTACGCGTTTCTCCCTCTCTCTTTCTCTCTCTCTCTCTCTTCGTTTGTCCATATATAGAGTCGAATTGACAAACTCGATAGAGATATACTCGATGTAACCTTTATATTATAGGATGAAGCTTCGATTGCGCGCATTAATTTCGACTTAAGCGCCGTTAATTCAAGCACGCCCGAATGACCTCCAATATTAAACGCTCAAATGGCTTTCTCTCTCTCTCATCCGGCATCGTTAAATTACACCTCGGGGAGTCCTTTAGACTTTGTCGCTGATTCTTTCGTATTTTTGTGGTTATCCTTCCCTACTATATCTTTCTTTCTCATTCTCTAGCTTTCATTTCTTTTTAATTTCGCGCACTCCAAGCTTCGTACTGTTTAATGAACGATTTTTCACAATTCCCCGGTATACTCTTGGACTTTTTTATATAGAAACGTTTTCGTTGCTGGAAGCTAGAAAAATACTCTGCTTCTACTGCTGCTTGGTCGGAAACAATTTTAAATTATTTCACTTAGTCGAGTATATTTTTTTTTTCGTGTCTATTGAAATGAACGCTTTCATGGATAAGTTATTGCTACCTATATTTTCTTTTTAAGCCAATCTCTTTTTTAAAGTTTTTATATTTGCTTGTGGGTTAAAAAAAATTGTTCACCGATTTATTATGATGTTAGTAAACTCAAAATTTTAAAATATAATTTTTTACTATTTTGTAAATTTAATTGAATAATAATATTGATTATTTTTCTTATATTTTACTTTTTTTTTATATATTAATGTTAATTCATTGACAATAAGTGCATTAATTGATTCAACGCCACTTTGAATCATATTTCACAAGATTCTCAAATGTCTCGAATTTATGCACAATATCGACAATCCTACATTCCTTTTATGAAGTATATACACAGTATAATAGAGAGTAGTCGAACTAATTCAAAGCCAATCACATTAGTAAGCGCTTCCCTCCCGGTTAATTGTCTCTTTAGCAGTCAATGAAAATCGAATGAACTCATTTTCAAGTCCAATAGTGTAAATGCCTGTATGCATATACTCCTATTTCATACTAGCTTTCCATGTGAAACAGTAGCTAATCTTTTTAAAAATATAATTTTTAAAATGATGATACGCAACATTGTGATAAAAAGCAATTACTTTAGTTAATTTGAATTTATACGAATTGATGTTATTGGAAAGGATTAAAAAAATATATTTATGAAAATTGCCAAAATTTGTAGTTTTTAAATTATCGTTATCTTTTTAATACTCCAAAAAAAGTAGGTGTAATATTGAATAATTAAAAGAAGCGTAAAATGAAGTTTCGGTAATCTGAAAATTTTGTGAAACTAATTAAAAGTAAGTGGATAACGTATGTCGTAGGGGATTTTTGTAGGGTGGGAAAAAATATTCTTCAATGAAAAAAAAAAAAAAAAACTTTTCAAAGTTTGTCTTCGAAAAATTCTCTCGAGAAAGTTTCTCTGAATACGTTAAAAAGCCGAATGTATTCAAAAAGTTTGTCGAGTAAAAAAAAGAAGAAAAAAAAAATATGTCCGTTGTATTTCCCAGTTGAATTATAGTTAAAGCTATAGCTTTTACAATGTCCAGGAGGTATCATTAAAAAATCTCTGAAAATCTACTTAGAAATTTTAATATTTCTTTTTTTTTCACAATACTATCAAATTTGATAAGATAAGGTTAAATTTTGCAAATTTAATAAATTTAAAAAATTGTATAGAAAATATATTAAAATGAAAATTCTAGAATTAAATTATTAACGTTACTCTTTGAATTGGCAATAAAGTGATCGTAGAATATTACAATATCTTCCAGTATTCGTCCTACAGATATAACCGTAAGCGTATTCCAGTTCGTGGCAATAAAAATTTAATACATCGCATAAAGTTAAGCGTAAAAGCAGCACTTACATCTTCAATAAAACGAAGGGAAAAACGATAATAAAGAGAACAAAAAAAAAGGTTAAAACGCGTCACCAAAAGAAAAAATTAAAAAAAAAATGTTAAAAACCAGGAGTGCCCTCATCTTCACCTACAAAATGACTATGACAAGACACGATATTCTCAAAGTCTATAACCAAAAGCATCAAAACGTCCATCCATGATGCCCATCGGTTTTTTTTCCAAACCACACCAATCTTGCTTCTTTCGGCTCCACAGCGTCTTGACATTCCTGGCAGTTTGCTGCCGATGCACATTCAAGAATGTATACATATATACGTTCGGCTTCTCTCTTCATCCCTTTTTAGCCCTCTTGGGAAAATCGAGTAATAAAATTTGCCTGTCCGCTTGTGTGACCTAGTTTTCCTTTTCGCGTGGTCGCGTGGCTCGATTTTTCTATAGATACGACCGACCACCACACACACACACACTGCCTCTGTCTCGTCGATCTTTGGCATCTCTGAGAGTTTCTTTTTCTCTTCCCTTGTGTCCCAGAAACGCTATATGTATGACTAGTCCCTTTCTTTCTCTCTACCATGTGTAATACACTTTTTCTTCTTTTTTTCTATATACGCAATCCCTTGGTATCTTTCCTTTTTTTTCAAAGTTATGCCACTGAACGGGATCATCTTTTAGAAATTTTTATACCTCTTAGGGATTTGAATTTACGGCTGAGATGTAGAGTCAATAGGAAAAAGTATGATTATATGTGGATTTATGAAAAAAAAAAAAGAAAAAAGTCATATGTGGATTTATACTTTAGTCATTTTATCGTGGTTATTAATGATAAATTGTCGTTTACAATACGTAATGTTTACTTACACGTGATTGATGTTTATACAGAAAGTTCGAGAACTTTATTTGACCTCGTTTTCATATCTTTACATAACGAATTATTTAAAAAATTTTGTCGAATCATTTAATTGACAATGAAACATCGTAAAAAATTTAGAAATTAATGTCTGATTATTCGATTTTGATGACGTTAAATGACCTCTTAATACACTTGTTTAAAAAAATTAATTATATCTGATCATTTATATTTTTATCATCATGTGACGTTGGCAACAGTTACGATGGCAATCAATGATGACATTACTTGCCGAAATATTCCCATATCATCGAATTTCCCTTGCACAATCACTGCAGAAACGCGTTCCCTTATATGTATCTTCTCTCGTCGTGCACATTTGAAGTTTTACGAGCGATGCGCATATATATTCCCTCCTCTCTCCTTCCTCTATGTATATGTACAGCGAATTTAGAGCCACATAGAAATGGGAGGCTGCTGCATTCGATTGACTTTCTCTTTCTCACTCGCTACGTTTCTGCTCATGCATTATTTAGCACGTCCATGGTTAGTACCTCCATGCCATGCCTGTGTCATTATTTTGGTATTCGCTTTTGAAAGCGACATTGGCCGATTCGGACTTGGTGCCTATACCCCCTCACCGCGACATCGAATGACTTTATATATATATACCTATATGTTATTCGCTCCTGTCCTATTACCTCAACATAATCATCAGCGTTTAAAATTTACTTTTTCTTTTTCTAATTCTTTTTTTTTCTTCTGTTTACACCTTTCTCTGAATGTGTTTGTTGGTGAAATAAGAGTTGATATTCGAGCGTGTATTTTGACTTTTAATTAGAAATATTTACGTATCGTTACAATAGAGGCGTACACTCGAAAAATACGAGCATTTAATTTGATCAGCCCCCTTTCCGGGATGAAGCGTGCCCAGTTTTTTCAAACAGAGTATAAAAGACAAACCGCCCATGGCTCGTTTGTTGGGAGGAAAACTTTTTTTATTTTGGAAAATCAGAGTTACCGACAATTTTCCCAAACGTTTCATGCTTGCTTGTTTGCATAGTGGTTGGTTTTGGTCTCTTGTATATGTAATATTGTGTATGGGAATTGATTTTGCGCGATACAGCGTCGCCCTGCGTTTAATTAAAAATTATAAACTGGTGTTATTAGTGGAATATACCGATTGTTGCAAGAGGAAAGTTAAAAAAATTTTGCGGTTGTGTTTTCGAAAAATTTCCAATACAAATGACCTGACTTTTTATGCGAATATTTTGTGTGTAGTTGTGTGTGTTAATAAGGTTGGTTTTGTAATGAAGTTTGTTTTAATAAAATTAAAATTTCTTATACAGTTTTTTAAAACTTTGTATTAAATTTTTAAATTATTTTTCTTATTATTATATTAATTATGTAGCAGCTGTCTAAATTTTTATAGGTTACTAAAATAATTTTTTGAAGATTTATTATTGATAAATGAATAATTTTTGTCTGGTTTGTTTAACAAAATCAATAATAGATATAATTTCTTTAATTTAAATGATGAAACAAATGAATACGAATTAATTATTTAAGAACTATACACATTTAAATAAAAATTATTTAAAAATAAAATGATTAACATAACTGTAATTAAAAAATAAAGTAACTATGTTAATTCACAGCTGTGGAATAATTATAAAATTTGCTTTTCGCGATCGTTTTTGTTTGTCGACAAACCTTGATTCAAACAATTCCATTGGAATTTTCAATATTGTCGAGGTCACGTGACGTCTTCGTTCGTCGAATAATTGAATCGTGTTTTACCGGTTTCGAGAAACATCGATGCTTATCATACACCGTTTCCTTGAAATTCAATTTTTTCCCACGGGTCATATGATTCCTTTTTGAGCTTATTTCGCGTATTTTTTATTATTTCTTTTATTTTATCAACTATTCTTAAGATCTGTGAACATGTGGTCAATATCTTGAGTATCGATTCTCGTGATATTAAAAAACAAAAAAAAATTTAATGTTGAATTTTCAAAAAGTAAGTTGATATATTCTTAAATTTCGCCACATTTTTTTTAATCTTTCTATAATTAAATTAATTTAACTTTCTAATTATATAAACATAATTTCTCAGAACCTACTTAAAAAAATTATTTTATTAAACAAAAATTAACATATAAAAGAATATAAAAATTTACAGTTCAAACGCCATTTCCAGCTGTACATTCGCATATTTGTTAATCGAAAACTCCCAAACCATCCCCGCTGCTAATAATTAACCAAGACTCGATCGCACACATTAATTATTAACCTTACCACTCTACACGCACAAGCCCTACATTGTAAATCGACAAAAAAAAAAAAGAAAAAGAAGAAGAAAAAAGACAATAAAAATAAAAAAAAAAACCAACACATCAGTTTAATATTCAATAAGCGGCTGTGGCCGGGTTATTGTAGTAGGGTGAAGCACACATTCCAATATTCTCCGCCCAGCACACACACAAAAAGGCAATGCATAATGCAGCACATTCACTCTCTCAATCCATACCCACACTTTTAAAGCACACATATATATACAGTGTGGGTCCGGTATATATATCTCTCGGTAATTTTTAAAGCCACGCGTGCCTCCATCCTCACACTCCCCTTTTCTCTCTCCTACCTCGCCTTCCTGTTTTATCCTATATATATCTTGTACATATATATCTGTGTACTTCGCTTATAAAACTATAGTGCCTTTATTATAAGCAAGCCTAAATATCATCGAATTCGATTCTTTCGCGAGTCTGTTCAGAATTGGGCGACTGCGTTCATTAACCCTTTTATCTTACAACTTTACTATATGGCCACAGCTTTTTTGAATGTTCCCGCAGCATAGTGTAGCATCAGTCTATCTCTCTCTCTCTCTTTCTTTTTTGCTGTTTCCTATACTCTTCATATCCATACCACTCGTTACGTACGCGTTCTGTAGGATACCTTGTATAGAAGCAATGTGCAACGGTTGCTGCTGCTACAGCTTGCACGTGTGTAAAATGCATATTGCGAGTTTTTTTTTTCGTGTATGCACTATAGTGTGTGTATGTGCATGTTGTGTGATACGCATGAATGGTAGAGAGAAAGAGAGAGTGAGAGGTGACGGCTGCTAGTGGTGGTGGGTTCTTCGCGATCCGAGAGAGAGATGATATGAGGGGAAGCTCCATGTATACGCATACTCTGCAGTGGAGAGTCGACGGGACTCGAAAGAACTGAAATAACCTGGACGACAATTCTTTTCTACTACGGCATTCTCTATAACCCTGTGCTTTATACTTGCGTGATGGAGCTGCGAGAACGACGAGTCGAATTGAGGCGGAGTAGGAGTAGGAGGTGTAAGGGTGCGGGTGCGGGTATAAGGCTACTTTTTCAAGTAGCTATTAATTCTTTCGTGCTGGTTCTCTCTCTCTCTCTCTCTCTCTCTCTCTCTCTCTCTCTCTCTCTCTCTCTTTCACCTCTCTTACACACAAGAGGGTGGAGTATACTCACATACACACTCAGTCACGCGAAAGTGTGGGTACTCGCACAATAAGCGCGAAACGCCAATTCATAATGCTACTCGCCTTACATATATTTATATATGTATATGTATTTGTAAACCCAAGTTCTCTCTTGGATTCTCTTCTCGCGCCTTATTGTTTCTTGCCCTATACCTACCCCACCCCTTACTCTCTACTATACCCAGCCTCCCTCGCTTCGTTGATTGTAACAGTGAGACAAAAGTATATGTCGCTGTAGTTGTAGTTGCAAAAAACTAAGGTGGCCTTACGTTCCCCCTTTTTTTTCCCTTACACTTAGCAACTACTAGTGTAACGCGATCCATTTTCAACGAGTGCTGCGTGATGTATAAGAGAGTTCGTCATTGGTCTCTCTTATATACGTCACCCTTCTCTTTTTCTTTCTCACCCACCTTCTCTTTTCAAGCTACGTGGTGTGTTACGTAAGAGTTGTTCTCGCGACACGCCAGGCCAATTTGACCTTTTTTGAATTATTTTCAACTACTACCACCATCACCCTCCTGCTGAGATTGCTTTTGTTCGTGGTCATATTATATAGAGCGACTAAAAAGGAAGTGTGCGTACAATTGCAAGCCAATAATCGCTCGAGTGGTTGAAGTGCAAAAATTAGCACTACTGGATGAGAAAGATTATGGGTTGGATCGGATGTATATAATATATGCGTGATGCTGGGGTTTTCTTATTTTTTTTTTTAAGGTTAGATTGAGTCGTGGGAGGTTGGATTGTCTAGAATGGAGGCGTTGGTTAGTCTCTTGAAGATTATTAGGGATTGTTGTGATTGTGAGAGGATGATGTACTTTTTTTTTTGGAAAATGTTTGTTATTTTTTAAAAATTCGTCATATTTTCAAAAATGATGATGAAACTTCATTAAAAACCTGTAAATTTGAATTATTAATTTAACCAACAGTATTAAAATTTAAATTTATCTTTTTTTTTGGGTTATATGTTACGAAGTAAATTTAAGGGATCTATTTTAAAATGCTTACACGAAGTCGTTAGTTACTTTCAAGTTTTGCGCTTATTTCATAATTAATCGCCTGGTTGGTAAAGTCTTTAAATCCCAAAGAGTTGAACGAAGACTTCTAACTTCCAAAACTTTCAAGGTAGTACATGCATAGTTTGTTGTTTGGGGGGGAGAAAGGGTTAGGATTTGTTATGCATCATGTTTGAAGCTAGTTTAAATAAACCATTTTAATATATTTTTAAAAAGAGAAAATTTAACCAATATTATTTTAAACCTTATATCAAAACTTCTTTTTCGTAAAATAAATCAATTATTGTGTCATAACCTTCAGACCTAATCAAGACATAAGGTACGTACAATATAATCATATAAAAATAAGATTGACAGTAGAAAAAAGATTGACTTGGATTAATAACAGCATTTAAAATAATAATAATAAAAAAAAAAACACATACCATCATTCTCTAATCCTTCACCAACACAATCCCAAGAAGAACGGAAGTCCCAAATATATATAACAATCTCAGGTAGATGCGTATTCATCACAAGGTGTGTGTAGCACGCGCGGAGCGCAAGTATTTCTGCTGCTGCTGCTGTTGCATCTGGCACTCATTCTACTACACCTTTAATTCTCCCCTTCTCGAAAATCCGAACCGGCACTTTGCACCGGCGCGTCGAAAAGTGGCCCCCCGAGTGTATAGTCCGACGTTCTCGCACGTCTCGTTATCCCGTCACACGTTTATATACTCCTTTTTTTCTCTCTCACTCACTCACTTGTGCGAGAACGTCGATTATACCAATTATCGTTTTCATTGGTATATAGGTTTGAGTGAGAGAAAGATGCATATATACGTATACATACATACTAGCTGATTGCCAATTGCCATATAGCAAGTCACCGGGAGCTGTATGGTGCTAATTCGCGCACCTTGATCGTTGACTATATATACTGTATAACCCTAAGGGCTTTGATATCCTTGATGTTCGAACACTTGATATGCGGACTTTATATTCTTTGGGCTATAGAGGTTTGATTTCGTTCTTAAAAATTTCTTTTGCATAGGATTTTTTTTTTATTGGTATTAAAATTGAAATTTAATTTATTGAAAATTTTTTTGGTTACATACATGAATGTCGAATAAGAAAAAATGAAAAAAATAAAAACAAAATATAAGATTATATTTGATCAAGACATCCAAATACAAAATAAGGATACTCATTTGCAAAGAATATAAAAAAAAAGAAAAAGAAAAATAAAAAATATATAAAAATAAAAATACTTTATGGTCACATTTTTAAACCTTTTATTCGTTAGGTAGTCAGACATCCCTCGCCGCATATATTCTAATATGTATAAGCAATATCATCTTCCGGTCGAAGAAGCTCTCATTTTGGTCCACCTTTAAACGTCCAACACGATGATCTTATATTATGTGCGTGCTTACACACAATTCTTCTCTCTCCTCACTCAATACACTTTCTTCTTAACCCTTTTTTGTCTCCTCTTCGTTCGATTTTTTTTGCATTGCATCCAAGCCCCGAAAAAAAATGCGCTCCCGTCTTTGCACACCTATATATAAAAATGTACACGAGCGTATATACGCTTGGAGAAAGTGAGAAACGGCGCTCTCGGTAAGAAAGAAAGAAAAAAGAAAGGTAGAAAAAAAACGAAGGAGGAGGAAAGAAAGAGAGCAAAATAAAACAAAAAAAAAAAAAAGAATGAGCGCCAGAAGGAGAGAAACGCGACGACCGGTTCTTATATACCTGTCGGACTACGCGCCCGATAGCGGTTAGCGCGTTTTGTTCAGATACCCTCCCTCCCTCCCTATCTACTCACCCTTTACCTTTTTTACGTTCTTCGTATATATACATATATAAGATCGTGGTATGCTTCTTTTGGTTGAGGCCAAAAACTTTTGCGTCTATATACTCTCTTCTTACGTTGCTCTTGCAGCTCGTTCTTACTTTTATTTTTTTTATTTTTATTTTATATTCTTTTTTGTTTTTTTTTTGTTCTTCTCGATTTCGTTTCCGCGCCGTAGGGCCGTTTTTTCAAACTCGCGTGCATTGTTTCGACGTTGGCTGGTAAGTGTGTATGTACGCACGAGTTCACGTTTTTATTGCTAAAGGGAGAAGAGAACCGACGAGTCTTCTTATATATAAAGCTTTCTGAATGGAAGCCGTGTATATATATAGCTGAAAAGGAAATTAATTTTCTCTCTTAAAAAAATTTCGTGTTGAATGCTGAGAGTGTGTCTTTGCTCTTCCACACTTATAATATCGTTGAATTAATTATATGTGCTCAAGTTATTTTTTAATTCTTTATTTTTATAAATTTAAATAATTATTTTTTTTATAAATATTCCGGCATTTTATCGCTATTAAAATCAAAGTTGTTAATAACTTTAGACATTCAGTTAAGCAAATTATTTTTCCTCAACGATTTCTCTTCATTTATCTCTTCGCTTTTCAAAACCAAAAACAAAACTCGTTATTATATAAATATCATTCGTAAAAGCAAAAACAAATTTTCATAAACTTTGAAATTATACGAATTTCTAGATTATAATCAAACCGCGATGGTATATAGTAAAATGAAAAAGGAATGAGAGTTATATGAAATAAAGGGAAGGGGTGTTTAATGAATTTTCATTAACACTCAACGAAAACTTTTCGATTGCCAAAAATTTGTTAGTTACTCTATCTCTTTCACACACACATAACAAGAATCCACACTGTCTCTCTTTCACAACAGCAGCAGACATAACACAGCTAAATTGCAATTTAGCACCTAAAGCTACCTAACCAGTTCTACCTTTTATCCCGACAAATTAACTCTCCAGGGCAAATACAAGCCATAAGTTCTCTGTCTCTCTCTTTCTCTCTTTGTGAAGTGGTACACGCACGTCAGAGGCGTCATTTTCACAGCTGCTTTTCTACTGCATATAGTAGTACGTCGCTTTTGGTAATTTCGACTCTGTATGCTATTATACCGTTGCTGTGCTTACGCGTTAGTTTCTGTCTGGTGCAGGTGTATACACTGTGTCTCATGCATGGACGGCTTAGCAGGTCAATTTGGCTTTCGTTTGTAGGTGTCAGAGGATGAATGAGAGGAGAGTATAAGGATGTATACACAAATGCAGTCCGAAAGATGACGATCGTGCTATATAATTCTGTATCTCACTATGGCTAAGCGAGAGAAATACTTGGTTACATCTTGCAAGCTCGCGTGCTGATGTTTAGCTATCCAATTAATCCTAGCCGTCAAAACACAAACCTATAGAAAATTTAAAAAATTTGAAACCTCTTATTCGAACGTTATACATACGGTATTACCTTTTTGGTTGAAAGAAAGAGAGAATGAGAAAGAGCAAGAGAAGAAACATCATGCTACAATACTATGTACAGGCGGGGAAGCCACAGTATACCCGCGCTTAATGCGAAAAGTTTTGTCTGCCCGCGGGTGCTACTACTACCACTACGACTACTCTGCTATACTACTCTGCTGTGGCTGTAACGTGGCTTCTCTCCGCAAGCGCGCTGGGTAAAATATTTCGTTTCGAAGTCGTAATCTCTTTAATAGTCTAATTAGTTTAATTGCCAGTTTCGCGTGATAATTATAAGACTATGCGTTTTCTCCTATTTCCGCACTTTGCGGCGAGTCACATTGGGAAAGGGGAGGGGGAAGGGGGAGGAAGTTGAGCTGTTTAGTCTAGTTTGATATTCTATTTTTTTTTTTTTTTTTTTAGATGTGGTTTTAGATGGGGATGGGGGGGGGTGTATTAAAAAAAGAAAATTTTATTTTATGGATAAGATATTTTCATTTACGCGTAGAAGTGTTGTGATGCACTTATTTTACCGAAAGTATCACGCTCGAAGTAGCCAGTATAGAAGTCATTAAAATTCAGCCAGAATATGGGGGTCAAGAAACATAAAAAAAAAGAACTCGAGCAAATTGATGATTTACGATGAGGTTGGGCTCTTTTCGTATTCTCCACCGACATATTCGCGTGTACGAAAATGCAGTGCAACGTATAAGCTTGCAGTCTTTTCCAACTTTACTTGCACTTTTACGTATACGTGCACTTGGTCAGAAAAGTGTATAAGTATATAAAAAACCATAAGCCGAATCGTAAATTGATTTTAAAAATCATCGATAATTTAACTTACACGCCGCGATCTGATGTTTTTATACTGTGAAACTTTACGATTCGAAAAAAAAAAGAATAAGAAAGAGATAAGAATTTCACGCGCATTTCTTATCTGTACTACGCAAACAAGAGATCGATATCTCGATATCACAAGCAGCGACGAGCGACGACTATGGCGCGGTTGAACGAAGAAAGCAAGTGTATATGGGAAGAAGAGAAGGGGAGGGGGGTAGGGAAGCTATAGGTGATTCTTGAAACGTGACGACTTGCCAAAAAGCAATAAAAGATTAAAGCGCGAGTGCGAGGTGCGGCCACCCTGCGAGAGGTTCTTTAGAGCTATAAAAGTCGATCTTCAAGTTTGTGTGTTTGTGTGGATATGGGAAAAAGGGAAATCTATATATATTGCAAGTGAGAGTAGAATTTTATCGCTTATTCGTACAGCAATGCAAGGAGGATGGAGTTAGATATGGAATGAGAGGGATGAGGTGGAGAAGGAGGGATAAAGCTAATCGGCGTAAGCATGTTAACGGGCAAGAGACCACGTAGCATTTTACGGCGGTTTACTTTTTTCCTCTTGGCTTGGAATATTGCTATCGTGTATAGGTACTATTATTTAATTGTTTTGCAGGAATAATTTTTCTTCGTTATTATTTTTTTTCTTCTTTTGTAAGATTTTTGCAGTTGGAAGAAAATTTTAATTCATACGTGTTGAATCGAGGTTGTTTGGTCAGTATTATATATATGCTGAATATAAGAAAATCATTCGTTTCAAGGTTGTATATTATTTGTATACTTTATACGTGATGATTATCTTTTGAGATCTCAAATGATGATTGTCATACATGTTGTCGAACGTTCGTAATTTTTATGGTGTTGGTTTTTTTATAAATTAACGACAGTTTCTTTATCATTGATTTTTCATCAAATTTACGGTATACAAGTTTTCAATATATTTTTAATCTGTTATCAAAACATACATCAAA
The DNA here is from genome assembly GCA_030522805.1 of Leptomastidea abnormis. NCBI lineage: Eukaryota > Metazoa > Arthropoda > Insecta > Hymenoptera > Encyrtidae > Leptomastidea > Leptomastidea abnormis. The sequence goes on from JAPYZE010000534.1 coordinate 36,344, forward strand.
AATCATAAAAAAAAATTTTATTTTCATTCACGTGTACAAAACTTTGCAATTTTTTTTCATCTCAAATACTTCAACCAGTCCTACTGTCAAAAGACAGAAACCTTCTCTATACATTCAACCTAACCACCTCGATATTTCTATATATATATAAATCTCCCACCCTGTCGTCATCATCGTATTCACATCCCCTTTTTTCCTACAGATCTCCCCTCTTATATATATATATATATATATACCCTCTTATACAACTCTACGCGTTCCGCCCTCGCTTCCTTCCTTTTTATAATTACATCGCGGTGCGGTGCTTGCTGCTGCTACACTACTACTACTGCTGTTGCTTTCTCGAAACTCTTTTTTTTTTCTCGAAGAGCAAAAAAGCGCCACGTGACCGATCGAACATCCCCCTTTTGCGATTTTGAAATAGGGGGGTTCTGAGATTAAAACCATAGCGACAAACCAAGTGCAAGAGAGCTATGGGGGTAGTAGTAGTAGTAGTAGTAGTAGCTAGTGGGTTAAAGTGAAAGAAAAGGATGGAAAAGAAGCGTGGGAGCTGTACTTTTGCAAAAATATAACGAGGTGGGGGAGGATGTAAAGGGTAGTGCGTACTGGAGGCTTCCTTCGATGGGTGAATATTGTCTTGCTTTTTCTTATCCTGATTTCTTGACTATGCTTTTAGCTTTCTAAATGCTTTTGCTGTAGGATACTGTCTTCGTTTTTTTTAAAAAATGCCGACAATTGTACAAATATTTGTTGGAGTTTAAATTAATTTTGGGTATGAGGAGAGGCTATTAAAATGTAGCATCAAAGTTGTTTGTTTTCTTAACTTTTTTTTTTTCAAATATTTGGATGAGGGTTTAATTAGTGCTCAAGTATGAAATTTTTATTATTTGTAGAATTTCTTTTTATTAGGATAATAATTTATTAGATTATTTGATCCAATTGCATTTTTTTAAAAAATAAATTACCATTAATTATTATACTTTTTTCTTTTAAGTTTGTCAGCTATTAAAATTTTTTTATTAATTTTTATAACCACATTATTTACTCTATACAAGTTAAACAATTAAACATCATAAAACTAAAACGACGTTACATCAAAAACAGTCCATTCGTATCACGAGATCACATACTATATACACACATCCTCTCACTCATCCCATAGCACACCTTGTCCAAGTAATCACCAAATTGGCTCAGGCACTTTGGCGACCCTAACTCGAACCTTCTTCTTCTTCCTCCTCCTCCTCCTTACCTCCTATAGCATCGAAGCGGATAAAAGAAAAGTAAGTCTACGAAGTTCAGTCAAGTTCCCGCATCCAAACCATCCTTAGACAAGAACTGGAGTAGACATTTGATGGCATAGCAGAAGAAGGCAAACTGGCGTCTTGTAGAATCACCCCATAGAAATCACAAAAGACGAAAGAGAAACGCAATATCGGCTTTTTTTCTCTATACTTTTTGTTCTTTATCTTTTCTTGACCGCTTGATATATTTTCTTTATCTCTCGTCTTTGTTTGTGCTTCTTGACGCATCGTTATGGTATGGTTTCCACTTTACAGTTGTGTGTTTCTGTGGAAGAAAAAAATCTCTTTTTCCTCATTACGCTTTCAAGCTTTTTCATAGGTTTTTCATAACCTATATTATTTGTTTTTATTTTTAATGTTTTCAACGTCACCTGCTGTTATACCTCATTTACATTCTAGGTTCGTTAATGTCCATGCGCTTGTTGACGCTTTTATCGTCCTATCCCTTAGTTTTTTATTCGTGACCTTTTTTTTCTTGAAATGCATAAAGAATCCTCTCATTATCATGCCATTGAGGTGCGATTTTTAAAACTTGTTTGTTCTAGTCTGTTTTGTTCTAAACGATTAAGTTTTCAAGCTTAGATATATTTTTTAGCTGCTAATTTTTTTATTTTAACTAGTACTCTGCAAGGTGTATCCAGTATTTTGTCGGCGATTTTGATAATCATCTGCCGAGAAAAATGTTTTTTTAGTCGTTTAAAACCAAAAATTTCAATTAAATTTAAATTGATTAATCAACGTGGTTTATTTTTGAAAATATCTATATTAATCATATAAGACTCAATTGAATAAATAAAATATAAATTAGATAGTGAAAGGTAGATTGTGTGTTATCATATTCGTCTATTTTCGAATCTCCTCTTCTAATATAATTCGATCTTATCGCCAAAAGCGTTAAAAAGATCATAGATATATATCCATTTTCTCAAAGAGCGAACACATTTTATAGTAATAGCACTTTTACACTATCGATTGGAAAAAAGAGATAAGGAAAAATCATTTGAAAAAAAACTTCGTTTTCAAACTGCAATTGATAAGAACTTTTGTTAATTTATTCTACGCTTTATCCAAAAGTTATAAAAACCAAGTATATACGTTGCTATTTTTGCAAGTCAGCGACATAGTAATAATCAATAAACCCAAATGCTTGCAAGCTGCAAGCTTTTAAGATAGCAGTATACGAAAAGTGCGAGGTAATCAAAGGCTCTTAAGTTAAGTATACTTGCAGTTAATGTATGACTATGGTAAAACGAGAGCCAAAAAAAAAAACCTCCCATCGTAAACACAAAGCATTCTCATCTAAAACAGACAACAGCCTCATGTCTATATACAGAAAGATATCCTACAAAAACGACATCGCGAGGATTCGCTGCTGACACACATACGTCGCCATATAGTATAACATAGACGAAAAAATCATCCAGCTTCTATACTCCATCTCTTTTTTTTTCTTGTTCCAAGAGTGACAAATCCAACTGGCTAACAAAAAAAATACAGATTCTCTTCTTCTTTTTCTTTTTCTTACCTCGAAAAATCTAACCGAACATGCAATCTCGCGAAAAGAGTATATAAGCTCTTTTTCCACACTGGTTCTAGAGCTTGGAAAAATAGCAGAGAGGATAGGGTAGGGTAGGGTATACACACACACATATATACATATATATGGGTTTTGGACTGACCGGCTGCTGTGCTGCTGTTGCCGCAAGCGACGTGGATGACGCGCGACGCCGGTGCGAGATAAATCAGTGAAGAGAGGAGAGAGAAAGAGAGAGAGAGACGCGTGCGCGTCCCGTGGGCGCCTGGATCTCTTTCTCACTCTTACTCGGCCTTTCTGCGAAATGGGATTTGGCCGCTATGCGACTCTCTTTCTCACTTTTTTTTTCTTTTTCTTTTTTTCTCTCTTTCTGTGTTCCAGCCGCACACGCTATGGTCCCATACGTCAAAAGCTCTCGAGGCGTCTCGGGGTTGACTCGTCGTCGTCGTCGTTGTGCGCAGCTCCCCTGGCGTGTGGTGTATAGTAATAGCAGTCGTACTGCAAGCCTGTACCAGTCATAGTCGTTGCGTATACTCTCCCAGTCTTTTCAGCTTTCCCTATGGTTGTACATACTCTCACCCACCTCAAGCTCTCTTCAATGCTTTTTCTCTTTCTCTCTCTTTCTCTCTTGCTTGTATCCAACGTGCGATGTGTGCTGGACTCTTACACAGATGCTACTGCTGGCTGAGCGAGACTCCCTTTTGAGATTACCCTTGCGTTTTCGTATGTCTGAACGTTAAGGTATTTTTTTCTTTTTTTTTCTTCTGAATGCCGACGCACGTGTGTGGCTTTTATACTTGATGCGCACCCGTAAGCTGTTTTTCTTTTTTTTTTTTTTAACGACGATTCTCGGCACGTATCACCACAAGGTTTTCGCGCGTGTAGAGTTGAAATTTTCATTAAAATTCATGTGCTTTGTGTCTTACAAATGACATACACACAAACATACCTACATATATCGCTTGGAAAAGACGAAAGACACGCAAATGTTTTTTTTTGCGTGTCTCCGACTTTGTTTTTAAAATTTTCGCGCGCAAGCTCAAAAGGGAAGGAGAAAAAGTCTCACAGTGTGTTTCTAATAGAAAAGAAAATACTCGGCTGTAGTGTATCCCTTGGGAACTGGAATTTACGGCAACTGATTTTCGTTCCCCCCACTTTTCTTTTCTTTTCTCTCCCTGTGCTATATAGCTATCCTTGAATCCCAGTGGACTCGTGGCCAGACGGTCGCGTTTGGCGGGTGTAGGACTTTTAGCTTACGAGCAGCAGTTGTAGGTGGTAGTAGTAGAAGTCTTGCTTGAAATGTTGCCTTGGTTCCGTTGGTGATTAGCGTTCTTTCGCTCTTGATTACTTCGTAAGAGCTAACAGCACCTTAATTAATAGCAAAGTCGGTAAACTCTGGAGAAATGTGTATTCACTGCTGTGGCAAAAAAAAAAGATTTTGATATTTTTTTACATGTTTATTAAGGATAAAATTGTTTTTTTTATTAAATTGTTTGGTAAAAAAATAAATAATCAAGATTACTTTTATCAAATTATTATCAAGAGAAGTATGATCAGGTTTATTTTTTTTTCACCCTTTATACTTTCTCTCGCAACATATTCAAGTTGGTCACGCTCACCAAGTAGCAAATTTTCAGTTTTCCAAGAGTTTCCTTCGAAACTGGCCAAATTGAATTTCTCGCTGACGCCACGCTATACTTACGTTTCGTGACGAATCAAAAGTCACGCAGAGCATGTATTACATTCTGTACTTACATTTAGAAGCTTGCAAGCTCTTTTTTTTTTCTTAAATCTCTTATACTAATCGAAAAATTTTATTTTTCTTTCATAATCGGTTCAAATCAAATTTCTCTGTAAACTTTTAATTTCACATAACTTTGAAAAATTTTCAAAAATAAAATTACGAGTCAAGCAAAAAAAAAGCCTTTAAGAAAAAAAAAAGAGGATGAAAGCTCAAAGCTGATAAATATTTCACGAGGCACAGCTGCCATTCGTCGCTGCTTCTCGCGCTGGGTTGAAACGCGGGGAAAAGGGATCCAAGAGACTCGTAAAACGGCTCGATGCTTCTACTTGCTACTATGCTGTGAATACATGCGCGCAAGAGTGAAACGTCTCTATCGGGCCTCGTCCATCAGTTTCTCTTCCCTCTTCTTCGTATGTCAGATCTCGGGTATGCGATTTCCTAGGCTGAAGAGCTGCATTTTTCAGTCCGACCCTTTTTTTTCGTCTTCGAAATACTCGTCGTAGAGTTGTGCCCGAAATTTCGCGGTTTTCCTGCTCGAAGAAAGACTTACGTGCTTTCAGTTTGGTATTTGCTAGTTTTAAAGTGTGATATATCCACATTTTTGAGAAAACTTGGTACTAGTTTCACCTAAAAAAAAAATACAAATTTTTAAAATAGTTCAATTTTTAAGCTTTTTCTCAGCTTCTGTATTGAATGAAATTCATAATCTGGCACTTATCTATCTGACTTTCGAAAAAATACCAAAGCAACTGCTGCTACACCTCTACCACCCAGAGTAAAGTCAGCCCCAATTTGGGTATATCTCTCATTCTGCTACGCTCCGATATATATACGCACTAGGCGTTATATTCGGGCGTTTATACTCGGGAATAGGCTCGCTTTAGCGTTCCCAAGAGAGCCAGCACAGCAGATGCCAAAGCTCCCTTACTCCCTATACCAGTACCGAACTAGCAAGAGGAGAGCAGACTCTCTCTGTTCTCTCGGATGAGGGTTGACCTATCATGGCAGTAGTAGTAGTAGTAGTAAGAGGAGGAGAGCTAATCTCGGGGTATGAAGGAGGCAAGCTTTCACTGTTATCTGATAATCGTACTCCTGCTTTAACCTTCACTCCTTTATAGTCGTTTACTACGTTTTTCTTTATCCTTGTATTCCTAACACCCCGTTCTCTCTTTTTTTTTTTTGTTCTTAGCTTTTGTTCGATGTCTTTATAAGCTACGACGTATATCGTGAGATGAGGTTGTCCTGATCTAACCATGGCGTGAACATACGTTATAATACTCCTCTTCTTCCAAAAGAGAAAGAGAGGAGGTTGATGTTTAGGGGGAATCGCGTAGATGAATGCCCTATTAATAGCCGGGAGCTTTTGGGATTTGCACCGACTAGGAGAGAAAGAGGGAGAGAAAAGCTCTCTTGGTGCTTTTTTTCTTTCTTTTGGAGGTAGGATTTTAGTAGGAAGAGGGTAGATAGGACAATCCGTTGGGAAAGAGAGAGAGGGTGATTCTTGTGGTATGTATAGGTTTAAGAGAGGGAAGATTTGAAAATTGGGTTATTATTCGAGCGTTGAGTTACTAATAGGTGAAAATGGTTTTTTAATTAAGTTGAATTGCCGATGAGATTGTAAAGTGTTTAAAAAACGTTGAGAGTTTCTTTGACTTTGAGATCTTAAATATGTATCTTTAAAAGCTTTAGATTTAAATTTTAAATTAGACGTTTGAATTTATTAAATTCTTTTTTTTTTTGTACAAAAAAAAAACGACAGATTTATCAACACAAATTAAGACGAAGCAGACAATCGAATTTTATAATCCTTTATTCAATATTCCATATGTCAGTCTCTCTCTTCTCTCTTTCTGACTATAATAAACCTACGATTTTTCATCCGTTAGCTTACTAAGCAAAAAGAAAGCTCTTCGGCTAATCGGCTGGACTGATTTGGAAATCATAATAGCGGAGAGAGAGAGAGAGAGAAAGCTCGTCGAGAATATAGTAGTCGGTAGCGGCATATCGGTCGGATGATTTAGGGCGTATGGAATGAAGAGAATAGGAGAAAGGGGATAGTAGGGGGTAAGGAAAACAAAGGCGACTTGTCGGTTAGAATAAGCCGTTTATCGTGGCCTTCTCGCGCTCCGGCTTACGCGCCCCGTTGGTTATAACGTCGCAAACCGAAGGCGAGCTTGCGCTTCATTCCCTTTAAGGTAGAGATGCAAGCCCTGAGCTTGCATTACGATCTTCAAGTAAATTTTTTTTTCCTGCTTTTAATTCTTTTTTTATTTATTGAAATGGTGAGCTATTATTGTAAATGTAGACGTGGAAAAGTTGACAAAGTCGATTTAACTCTTGAGATGACAAGTTTGTTTGAGTGGTTGTTGTTGTTGTTGTTGGAAAAAGTTTGGATTTTTAAAAGTGTTATATCGAGTAAAGTGTAGTTTTGATGTTATTCAGAAATTTATTTATTTAAATTAGATAATAAAAATAAAGAATTATCCGCGAGGATTTAAATTGATATAAAATAAATTTTTACAAGTTTATTTTGCATTATTATTTGAATTTTTTTTTTGAAATCTTATAACTAATTTACAAACTTTAAATAAATAATGTACTCAGCAAGCATAACTTCAAATTTCATCTGTAATCAATTAGTTTCTTCATTTTATATATAAAAATAAGTATCTTATTCTACTATCTTAAATTTTCAAAAAGTTTAAAGCAAAAGAATCAACAACAACAACAACATCAAACTTACACAAAGCTCTTTCAGTTCAAGTTTTCACGGTTAATCTGGTATCGCTAAAAAGTTAAAAAGTCCTCGTGAAAAATCCTCTCGGCAAATCGTTATCGTTCCCACACTCTTTTCCTTTTCATCCCACCCTACATGTACACACAGACATACGCATCCAAGCAACATATATATCTCTCATCCATTTCACGCGATTCCCTTTAAAAGCCACCCTCTCGCGGGACATCAGTGCAGTCCTCATCATTTCCCGGTTTCAAGTTCGCCTACGGGCTTACGCTTTCCACCCCTAGAAAGCTCAAGCGAGGAAAGGTCCCGAACTCTAACTAAAGGGGAATAAAAAAGAAAGAAAGAAAAAATCGAAAAACAAAATCAAAAAAATCTGAGGGGTCGAATTGCCAAACTGCTGAATTTTTTTCCTTCTCTTTGTTTTCCTCGCTTTCTCTCTCTTATACTCTTGAAGTAAAAGTGAAGAGGAAGGAGTGAGAGAGAAAGAGAGAGAGAGAGAGCCACTTATAGCAGGACAAAATGCGGAAGCGGAGCTAAAGCTATAACAAAAAAAAAAGGACGAAAAAGCACATCAAAAGAGAGTCGCGATTACAAGCCGGGGGTCCTGGGAAGGCTCTGATTATATGCGCGCGCGTGCGCTTAAGTGTGCAATATAGCCTGCTGCTGCTATGAGAGACTCATAGCATATAGCCGAGGTTTTTTCCTTTTTATTTCTGGAGAAAAGAGAGGCGACGCGTCGAACGGAAAAGAGTTAATCAATTTTTGCATGCAAAATGGTCGAGTTTCATTTTTTTTTTTTTTTAATGGATGGGGATAAACGAATGCGATTACCTTGCTATATATACGCGAGCAAGACGAGAGAGTATACGAGTTGACTTTGGAATTATGTCGTTTCGCGTGCTTGACATAAATTGATAAACATGAGCCTGTTGACTTGGATTGTGGAGATCGGCTTGTGTCGTTGTAATGGGAGAAGCTTGGGCGCCTGCATGGCAATTTTTTTTTGATTGAGGGCTGTACAATGCCTTTTTGATTGCGAGGGAGATATTTGGGATGAGAAAACAAGAGGGACGGTAAAAAATTTCGATTTTTAAAGGTATCTCATTTAACATTTTTTTTAGTTTTTTTTATATTTTGTTTTTGAGACTTTAATAAAAGAGTGAATTTTAAAAAAATTTAGAGATGAAAAAAGGTTTTTTTTCCTAATAAACTTTATAATTAATTAATTTTATCATTGAAAAAATTGTAGTAATTAAAGTCATATTAAACTAAACACTTTATTTTTTAGTAGCTTTATCAAATAAAATATTAGTGATTTTCAGATTGCTCGACGCAAAAGAAAATATTAAAATAACAAATTTTTTACAAAGCAAAGCTGCAACAGCACCACCACCACCACCAGCAACAGCAGCAGCGGTAGTGTAAGCTCACTCGTGCTTGCACTTCCGGCTCAAAGGTCGTACTTCGCTCCCTCCTATTCGATTTTTTCTTCGCTTCCTACTCTCGCCCTCTTCTCTCTTTTCTTTTCTCTTTCGTTTTTTTTTTTTTTTTCATCGACTCTCGGGTTGCTGGGGCTGGTGGCTGCGCAACCTTTCATGCAAATTGCCCAGCCGACCGAACGGTCTGAAAAGTCTGCCAGTGAAAACTTTCGTCGAACAGGCTTCTCACGTCTTTTTAAGTAGATATGGATGAGAAATTTTCTTGTCTTGTATCCCCCCCCCTCTTTCTCTTTTTCTCTGCTGCTGCTGATCGAGGTTGAGAGACTCTTATCGAGTTACAATGCCGTTTTATTTGTAATCCTTGCACTGGAATACTTTTTTTTCATTTTTTTTTTCAATCTGTTTTGGTGAATTTGTATATGCTATTGAATGATAATTTTTTTTTTTTAATTTTAATCGAATATTTCAAGTAAATATCGCTTTGTATTTACTAGTAGTAAAATATAGTCTTATAATATTTTGTAAATAATTTTGAATTGCTTAATTTTGAAAGCTTGAAACGATTTAGTTGGTAGAGCGCCAGTATCAGAATCCATAGGTCGTGGGTTCGATTCCTGGTGTTTAACGACTGAGTCATTAAGAAAGCTATCATCCATCCGAAATACGCTAAATATAGTGTCAAAAAGACTTAATCATTACAGCTTCGTTGAATCTTCTCGATAAATCAATAACTTTAGGAGACAAAGGACGATAGATTAAATATAAATCTATCATTAATAGTAATAATTAGTATTCATAATTATTAGGCATGTACGCCATCCTTAACACATCGTTATAAAATCGATCTTCTAACACTTATAATAATTTTTTTTTTTAACTCAACCTGACCAAACATTGCAAACTCTCAAACATCTCCCATAAAAAAGAAACTTTAGGTAACTCCAGTCTCACACCACCGTAGTTTCCCATTAATAAAAATTTATCCTCATATCAATCTAACAAAAATCTACTCGATTAACCAGAATTAAAAAACACCAACTTTCGCCTTTCTTTCTCTATGCCCTACCGACCTTATCGCAGCTCTCTTTATTAAAGAAAAAAAAGGGAGGGTTTCGCGCGTGTGCGAGATACGCGAATCATTGTAGTAATTACAACAACAGCAGCAGCAGCAGCAGCAGTAGCAGCATGGGTTAGTACTCCATATATACGTGCGTGACTCCACGTGCACCCACTAAAGATTCGCAAGTGATCGAGAAAGAGAGAGAGAGAAAGAAATACGTATGCTGATTTAATGACACGCGACCACCACTGGTCTTCTAGCTACACTATGCTCTTATATGTATCCCCCTTCTATTCGAGTGTATGGGTCTCTCTCTCTATCTTTTTTGATGATATTGGTCAGCGTATTACATCGAGGAACCGTTGCGTGTGTGCCTGCGAGCTTTTGCTTTCCCTTCGTCCTTATATATATA